>CM070038.1:4506291-4516337 GCA_036250615.1 Ptychadena robeensis | reverse complement strand
CCCGGCACGACATTAGCAGTAGATATGTAGCCTTCCAATCACTATGTATTCTATCAGGGAGGACCCGGCACTACATAGCAGTGATATATACCTTTCCAATCAACTAGGTATTCTATCAGGGAGGACCCCGCACTACATAGCAAGTAGATATACCCTTCAATCACTAGTATTCTATCAGGGAGGACCCGGCACTACATGCAGTGATATATACCATCCAATCATATGTATTCTATCAGGGAGACCCGACCACGTACATTAGCAGTGATATATACCTTCAATCACTATGTATCTATCAGGGAGGACCCGCACTACATAGCAGTGATATATACTTCCAATCACTATGATATTCTATCAGGGGACCCGGCACTAAATAGCAGTGTATAACCTTCCAATCACTATGTATTCTATCAGGGAGGAACCGGCCACAATATGCAGTGATATATACCTTCAATCACTATGGATCTATCAGGGGGAACCCGCACTACATAGCAGGATATATGACCTCCAATCACTATGTATTCTATCCGGGAGGACCCGAACACAATAGCAGTGATATATACCTTCCCAAGTCACTATGTATTCTATCAGGGAGGACAACGGCACAACATAGCAAGTGATATATACCTTCCAATCACTATGTATTCTATCAGGGAGGACCGGCGGCACTACATTAGTTGTTGGTAGATCTAAAGATAATTGTTAGCTCAGTTCTTAATCACAACCAGATCTCCAAGATAAGGGACAATATTATTAAATTTGTATGGACAGGGCCAGGCTCGTAATATTATATAACAGTTCTTTTAAAATTCCGTGGTTCCCCAAAAAAAGGTTACCGTGTTTGAATTTGGAAAATTCTATGCAATTTGTATTCTAGGATTTACCTCTTTACGGAGAAGGACTACTTATACGTAAGTAAAGTAAAAGCTAAGTTAACAATTCACTTTTTTTCTGGTACAACCCTTCCACTTTCCAAATTACACTTTCCCGCAAGCTCACTCATGTCTCCGGTCCCAACAATCCACCCCCATGCGGACAGGCGCATGGTGTATTTGGGGACGTGCGGAACAGATATTCTGCGGCGCTGCCAAGCACAGGTTACTCACATCCGGCGCATTTGGGCGGAGGGGTCCTGGTTGACAGGCATCACAGATCGGGGAACAAAATAACAACCAACACATTTTATAGGTAGAAAAAACGTAAATTAAAAAAAAAATTTTTTAATAGAAACGAGGATGGAAACACACAAACATTACACAAGGGATCTCAAAAAGTATCGACATTTACGTAATTATTAAATAACTACCGTATTTTCGGACCTATAAGACGCAACCACAGTTTTTTTATGGGCAGGGGAAATCCAGAAGAAAAAAAAACTATATACGTTTTCAACATCAATTGAGTTGTTAATGCAATGGCATTGGCAAGTATTCTTTTCAGCCCACCAGGGAGTCACTAGCGAGCATGTGGAACTCTGACACAGTTGTCAAATGAATCACACTGATTCGGGAGGAAGGAGGAAAGGGAACGGAGGGGGCGCAGAACAGTCTTGCAGCGTGTTTCTTTCTCATCCTGCTCCTCTAAACAGCACTCAGCTGTGGATGTGCGCCCGTGTGTCAGTGGGAAGTGCACGAGTTATTGCAGGTTCCCACTGACACTGAGAGAGGGAAAGATGGCAGTCCAATCTCTCCCTCTTTCTCTTTTTCGACAATGGCAAAGTTTTTTACCAGAACAGCTGAGAGAGTTGGCACCAGCCCTGGGCCATTCTACTCAACTGACAGTTCCTCTCCAGGATCACTACCGGCTAATCTCCCGTGCCTGGGGAGTTGGCGGGCAGCCAAGATGCGACCACAGCGGCCGAAGTTGGCCCACGGGGGTTGCAACATTCGGACCATAAGAACGCTCAGGCCACTTTTTGCCCCCCAAAATTTTTGGAGGTGTGAAAAAGTGTGCGTCTCTTATGGGTCCGAAAAAATACCGGTAGTTCAAAACTTGATCACTTCGTCCTTACCCTGAATTTATAATATTTCCCCAATACTGTAATACGACCTTAACCTAAAAACCCCCCACACTACACGTCCTAGATTTTTCACTCAATTCAAACTTAAGTCAATCAAAATTTTTGGGTTGATTGATTGAAAAAATCTATGCAGCAGACCCAACATGGTTAGACTCCACCCTAAACAACAATTAAAAATTGGGGAAAAAAAATTATTTTGAAAAACGGCATTGGACAGTGCTTGGTAAATTTTAATTGCGGTTGTGACTGACATTCACATTACACTTTCAGTCGACTCCATACAAAAAAGTGGATCAAATATCATGTGACTAACAGTGGAACAGTTGGAACACCATACAATGGAACTCAACCGATGTTCCCATGACCCCCAAACAATTGATCTTTTTAAGTAGACTTGATACAGAAAATCACGACGTGTATGGGTGGCTTAAGCATAGGGCATACACATGCGACTCTAAACAGGCCCAGGATTTTAAATCTGACTCGACGGGCGTGCGCGCTCCGCGCCGTCGTGTCAGGTTAAATAAATCGGCCCGCTACTACATCGGCCATGTTTGTGCCCACATGGGGGCGAACAGATCCTCGTCGCCCACTAATGCTCAGGCCGGCCAGAGATCCCGACATGTTCGGGAACAATCTCTGGCCGATGGGAGCCGACTTGCCATAAGCGTTAGCAATGAAGCGGCGGGCTTCATTGCAAGCTATATGGGCCGGGGACACACAAAGGTGTTTGCAACCAGCCGATTTGAATGGGCGCCCCAGAAATGCAACGGGAGGCTACAACGTGATGACGTTCATCACGTTGAGCCTCCCGGAAAGATATACGGAGCGCAGATCTGTCGGGGGGTAAGTCAGCCATGTGTATGGCTAGCATGAAGACCCTCTGTCTGTTGTTCAGCAAAAATAGTTTGTTTTTAATTAAAAGTTGGTGAGGTTTTTTGCGAAGGTTTTTGTCACCTTGGGTGCTTGTTTGAGTGATGAACAATGACAATACCTCGCTGAGGATTGTTGAGATTCTCCGCCCCAAGATTGAAAATCTCTTTTCCTGTAAGCCTGTGTTTGACACTTGAAGATTGTCTTCATTCTCCAGATCTGGTCCAGAAAAACCTTGTTCCTGGAGGAAAATAATCAGAGATGGAGGCCTAAACGCATGACAAAAGCCAGTTAGTATCATATATAGCCAGGGGTGCACATATTTTTGTGTTAGTGAGCTCCTCAGCATGAGTACCAGGAGTTGGTGTTTGCGTAACTCATCCCTTAGTAGTAGGTGATCTATGATCTCTCACTGTCTTCCCTCACGTGTCCTATGCCTCAGCCCTCATGCATGTAGATGTTGCTTTGCAGAGATGGATAACCCCCTGTTCCTGATATGATCCTCCGATTAGCGTTCTCCATCCACAACGTCACACAGCCCAGGATGTCTCACAAGATGTGACAAAAAGCAGTGCATGAGCATGCTGTTCGGGCGCTTGTTTTATCAGGTCTTGTGGTTATGCTAAACGAATATAGAGCCTTAAGCACATGGGACCAAACTGCCCCCAAGGTCACTGGGAAATTCCATGTGCACAGTCTGACCATAGTTAACAATTTTCATCGGTCTTTTGTTCTGTAAACCCTATCATTTATAGAGAGGCAGGGTTGCACTATAAACTTGTTGTTAGTGAGCTCCTTACGATGAGTACATAGGGCCCTAAGCCATGTGCAAACTGCCCCCAGGTCTACGGAAAAATCCACGTGGTGCACACCTTTTTTGCACCCCAGCGCATGAAAGAGCAGTGGGACACATGCCTTACATACTGCCAAACTGTTGGACTTTCAACCCCAAGACTCTCCAACAACCTTAAAAGCCATATCTTTTTTTAGTAATTTACATTCCCAGTGTCACCACCCCTAACTGCCAACCTTCTCAGTTATATTAATGTTTCCCTTGTCGTTATCCACAGTGACATAAATTATATACATCTAAAAAATCCTAAAAAACTGAAAAAAATTTTGGCGCACATTTGAAAAAAATCACATTTTGTTTAAGGAGTGTATACATGATACACAGTGGAGCAGAGCAGCCCATTACCAATTTCAGCCCAGCAGTGTCGCTTAGTGAGCACTTAATTACACTCAGCTTGTTCTCACACATAGCAGGACGGGAGGGGGGGAAGGATGACGATTCTCAGTGACAGTCAGACTGCCTCGGTACGCATAAAAGCCATCAGTGAGTAGTTATACAACAACTATTGGTCACATATAACTAGGTTTTGATCCCATTTGCGTACTGGCGGCCAACGACTTATGTGCACCCGGCTGATAGATTATTACTAATTGGATTGTTTGTTAGATTTAATATAGAATTAATATTGCCCTGCATATTAGATCCAGGTGATTTAATTATATTGAAGAGGTTTTACTGCTGCTGGGAATTCCACATTTATGTTTGGTGCGAGGCCTGGCCCTATGCCAATGCAGATGAGAATACCCAATCTCCACCGACTCGCATCTGCAGCCAGGCCCCCGCTCAGCCTCAGGAGGAGCTAGGTGTACTGTCCCAGCACTCCTTTGCAAGACAGAGCCAGCAGTCATACACCAAGGGTAGTCAAGGAGGCATCAGGCAAAAAAGTGTAGTCAGGTCAAAGCAGGGTAGGCAGCAGCCAAAAAAAGTGTCAGGAAACCAATCAGAGGTCAGATACAAATAAACAGCCGAGCAGATCGCACCAGCAGTGCGGGATTTGTAGTAAAAGTTGCTAACAGGGTGTTGTGGATCACCTGGATCTCCCTCCTTTCAACATCGCTGTGCAGTCCATTGACCAGGTAGATTGCATCGACAAATGTGTGTCATCACGTTGCAGCCTCTGGTTACTGAGGTCTTCTCTGACCCATGCAGGTTTTCATGCTGCTGCAGTCGTAGGGAGATCCAGGTGATCCACAAACAATGTAGCAAGTCTCTTGGGATTTTTTACTTCCTGCAATTGCTGGGTGCGATTGATTGGCTGTTATTTGTATCTGACCTGCTTGGTTCCTGACCATTCTTTGTTGATCCAACCAGAATATTGGTCGATCTGTCCAGGTAGGTGCACCTGATGGGCCGCAAAATCACGTGGAATTGTATGTCTATGGCAGTGATGGCCAAACCTATGGTATGAGTTTTATGTGGCACTCGGTGCTCTCTCTGGGGGGCACGCCAGCCACAGATGGGAAATAGAAAGAAGAACTGCAGCCTATTGGCTCTCAATTAAGGACAGAGCGACACAACCCTAGTACAACAAATGGTTAAATAATGGGGAATAGGATAAGATAAAACAAATTGAAAACAAAATGAGAGAAAAGAGTACTCAATTGAGAGAGGTTTACAAGGGTGGATCTCTCAGGGCATGAGTTTTCCAGGAGGACCTCACTTCATGGTTGGGATGAGATCGCTTCCTGCTTACAGATACTGGGGGGCTCAATAGGAACAATGGCACACGTTCGAGCAGATGCTTTTTTTCAACCATAGGGGCCTATGGTTGTGAAAAAGAGCATGTGCTAAAACACGGGTGCCCACACGGCCCTGAGAGATCCACCTTGTAAACCTTCTCCATGTGAGTATCTTGTGTTGTTTTGTCTCATTTTGTTTCAATTTGTTTTATCTTACCAATCCACAAAATTTAACCATTTGTTGTACTAGGTTGTGCGCCTCTGTCCTGTGTTCTTATTTGTCTGTTACAGGGGGCCACACTCCTCATTTGAGAGCTGCACACCTACACACAACTTTACACCCATCTCAAGACTGACCCATTTTACTCTGTGATCCTTGCTCAGGCCCCCATACACCCACTGAGGGCACTTTCTGGCCCACTGCTAATTATCACTATAGCTGTGTAATCACTGCTGAAGGTTGTGCGCAACTACCCATCATCTTTATTGGCTCTTAATGCTGTCAGTTCTCTTCCCCTCTCCCCTCCCACACCCTCTCCTATTCTATCTTATTAGAAATTAGTTGTGTGTTTTCATGTTTTGTTTGTGTATATGTGCGCCTCGTCGGCACTTTGAGATAAATAAGTTGGGCTTGGGTTTCAGTTTGGCCACTCGTTCTCTGAAAGGTTCACCATCACTGGTCAAAGAGCTTTGGCGACACATCCACAAAGCCGTTACTATGCTCTGGCAGCATCCCGCAGTTCCAGCTCACCTCAAACACAGCCAGGCCGAAAGGGTGACTCAGCTTGTCTTCAGAGAAGATCAGGAGTTTCCTGTTGGCTCCATTGAAGTCCACACTGGATAAAGTATGAAGCTTGGAGTCCACCCAGTACAGGCGATGGGTCAGCACATCTGGGGAATCAAAGATGGTTCACAGACATTAGAAGGTGGCTGACACTATAGGGGTGAAGTATGACCGACACAAGTAGCTTGTTCATACTTTTGACATTTCCAAATACAGTGTCATTACTATGAGACGTCCCCTCCTCTCCCCGGCACAGAAAGGTCTTTCCCATAGAAAACCATTTGCAATTTCCATTTTCACCTTGATTGATGATGAGTATAAGCCGAAATCCATTTTTTCAGCACACTTTGGGTACTAAATTTGGCGAATATTCGAGTATATACAGTATATCAAGATTGCAACATACCGTGTATATATTTGGACCATAAGACGCACCCAGTTTTTAGAGCAAGAAAACCAGAAAAAAAATATTTAATATTTAAGTGTTCAAATCAATTGGGTTAATGTACTAAATGAATGCAATATCAAATTGAGCCAGTAGATGTCACTAGCAGCAGTACTATCACAGCACGTCATCCTACCCACTGATTGGGAGGAGGGGGCCGCGCGCGGGGGGGGGGTTAACGGCTGCAGACCTCCTCTTACTCTCCAGCTGCAGATCCCTCTCCCTGTGTCCGTGGAAGCTGCAGAGCAATTGAAGCTTCCACAGACAAGGAGTGAGAGATAGATGGCAGTTCATCCATCTCTCTCATCATTATTTATATCTGTAGGGCTCTGCTGGCATTAGCAATAATACAGTGCACATGTGAGATCTGGCCAGGGCCGCATGTCTCATATGAAAGCTCCCTGGCTAATCTCCTTGCTGGGAGAGCTGGCAGGAAGCGAAGATGCAACCATTCCGACCAAGGTCACACATTGGAACCATAAGACGCAGGCACCCTCCCCCAATTTTGGGGGTGAAAAGGTGTGTCTTATAATCCGAAAAATATGGTACATAATTTAAAAAAAGTAGATATGTATACAGGGTTCTTCCATCAATAAAAATGTATCCAATCTATCTCTCTCTTCATTGTTAATATCAGCAGGTCTCTGCTGGCATAAGCAATAATACCGTTCAGATGGGAGATCCGGCCATGGCTAATCTCCTTGCTGGGAGCATGACTAATCTCCTAGCCACGGCGCTACCATTCGGACCATAATACGGACCAAGGTCACACATTCAGACCATAAGACGCAGACACCCCCCCCCCCCGATTTTGGGGGTGAAAAAGTGTGTCTTATAGTCTGAAAAATATGGTACATAATCCAGATTTAGATATGTTTCCGGGTACTTCCATCAATAGAAATGCATCCAATCCACCTACCTAATGTGATTCCATTGGGCCATTCAATATCATCAGACACCAATATCTGCCGATCACCCCCATTCAGTCCGGCCTTCTCTATCTTAGAGGGTTCCCCCCAGTCTGACCAGAACATGAACCTAAAACAGAATAGAAAACATTTGTGAACCGTCACACAGCTGCAAAGTACTGTATATCGATGTGGAAATTACACATTTGTAAAAATAAATGTTGGCGAGTATAAATGTAAAGAAAATGAAACACGATCCAAACATTAGTGGCAAAGGCTTCATTTACTGATATATGAGAGGTGCATCGCTCATCATTCAGATGTACATACAGTATATAGAGAAAGAAGCCATTGTATAGGTCAAAGGGTCTCTCCTGGAAATTCACCGGTCACCATGAAAGGCTATGTCTCCACAGCATTGTTTGATCTGTCAGGACCCCCTACGTTAAGTGCTTTGTGGGGGTCCGGACGGATCACATACACTTTACCTGCTCAGCGGATGCTCTGTTCTCACGGCGCTGAGCCAATCCGCCGATGTTTGGGTTAACCTAGTGCAGTACGGTACGCCCTGCATCGGTGGATGTCTGAACAGAGCATCTGCCGGGAGAGTAATGTGCATGTGATCCATCGGGACCCCCACTGAGCTGAACGCAAGGATCCCGACTGATCACACAATGAAGTGGAAACATGCCCAAAAACCGATGAGGATCCCCCAGAGGGTTATGGGGATTCAACCCCCAGCCCCTGTGATGTCATTGGCCAGGAGGTATTGGTAGATCTTATTTCAGGGGCCATTCAATTCAAATTTTATGTAAGGATTTAAACCAAAGTTCAGTGTACTTTTGGTGCCTTGGCCAGGGATAGGGAGATGTAACATACGGCCACAATCATCAAAAAGGAATAAATATAAAATCTCCCAACCAGGCCATACAGATCCCTTTGTAAAGGCTGCAGAGGTGCAACACTGCTGTGTCTTCAGCTCAGCCGATGCTTTGCATGGGGACCCACCGTCCTCAGCCAAAGCAATGGACATCTACCGCGATTTACGGTCATGTAAAGACAGGGATGGTAGCATTAGATATGGCGCTAGATAGATAGCCGTGAGTGAGCACAGTGCTCGAAGCGGCCATCCATCTTGCGCATATCTATGCGTGTATGGGGACCTTTACACAGGTCATAGCAGGCAGTAATGGGATGTTCTGTGTAACGGCAACATGCATTGTATGCAACACAGCTAGAGTGAAACACACTGTGTGTTAACACAACGCACCGCATGCAAGTATGAATGGTAGGACAGGTTTCCTATGGAAAGATAGCGATAATGCATGCGTGTTGTGCCCACCAATCTCCACTCACCCTGATGTGGGGTCAACAGCGATGGCTCTTGGGTCTTGCAGGCTCTGGTCAAACAGCGTTTTTCGTTTGCAGCCATCGGTGGTGGCCACAGAGATGGTCTTGTTGCCGGAATCGGTCCAATAAATGTTCTTGTGAATCCAGTCCACTGCCAGGCCCTCTGGAGAGTGGAGGTGACTGTTAATGAGCACCACATGCTCCGTGGGGTCTGCAGCTCGTTCCAGGGGGGCACTGCAACATATAAGGGAATAGTTTAGTCATTTTGTATTGTTTATGATGTAGGTGGGGGATAGAACCAGGGGCGTAGCTAGAAATGACTGAAAAATATTTACCCCCCCCCCCATCCCAACCTGTCACTCCAATCCCTGCCCTTCCAGGAGTGGTGGGCCCCCTTGTGAATTTGGGCCCCATAGCACTGCTATGGCTGTTATAGTGGTTCCTACGCCTTTGGATAGAACATTGGCAAGCTGCAGCTCTTCAGGCAGTCTGCTCTGGCTCCGCTTGCATGCTTCCTCTTTCCCTGTTACCAGTTCATGTGGGATTGGGAGGAGGAGATGGCGATCTGCCTGTACCGCGCCACTTTCAACGGCACAGTATGGGAGATCGCAACAGAGTACACAGTATTCTGCTTTTCCTGTCCTCCATCCTCCCCCCTATAGGCTGGGAAACCAATGTCCCTCCAATAACATGAAGGTCTATGGCGCGACCCCCTCCCCCGGCATCATCACTGACCCCGAAGGGTGGTGCCAGCGTCGATCGGAGGGTACTGTGGGATAGAGAATCGGCGCCGCTTTCAGGACCTCATGTAAGTTTTATACCATCCTAGTTCATCCAAAGTTTGTTTTGTAAACACGAGCTGGGTTTGTCTTAACAGCTATGGGATGGGGGGAGTGCTAGGGAGTCCCAGCTCACAGGTCCTTGATGTATCCCAACTGGCTGCCCTGGCTGAGGTCCATGCATGAAAGAATGAAGGAGCTGCAGCGCCCATCCTCCAGACTCTTCTCATGGCAGGAGATCCAAGGAGCGGGGGCGACTAATACCAGGGAGAGGGATCACTACTACAGGCTGCCAACTCTGCTCTACAGGGAGTGAGCTGAGGATACAGGGCATAGGGACTGGTGATACTGGGTATAG
>CM070038.1:4451851-4477405 GCA_036250615.1 Ptychadena robeensis | reverse complement strand
TCTCACTTCACAGTTATATGCACCCCGGTATTTGGCCTCTTCTCTGCTAAACCAGCTTACAGTTAATACAATAATGCTGCCCTGCTCTCCCACATGCTGTGCTTTAGTTGACATATGAGGGAGGGGTGAGGAGGTCATTGACCTTGCCCAAAGCTACGTGCATTTGCACACAGTGTTTCGAACTTGGATGGGTGGAGGATGGACCATGTTGCAATTGTAGCAGACTGAAACTGGAGGCCCATCAGGACAAGTGGACTTCTTGCCCGCTTAGATTTAGCTTACATTCCCCAATATTCAGCTAAGAAGGAATAATGACATTTCCCATCTTACAAAACGTGGGGAAGAAAACACTCTGCACCCCCAGGGCCAAAAAAGTGACAGTGACACGCGGTGGGATGATTGAGTGAAACCCCACCACCAACTGCACGGGTCTGTCCCGCTCCTCAGGGAGCTAAGGACTCGTTCCCCAAAAAGGGGACTAGGGGTCAGCGCCGCCGACAGCCACCTGGACCCTGGATTGTCCCGTTCCGGGGGGGCCGGGTGACCTCAACCGGAGCCAGGTCTCCCGGAGTTACTAGGGACGGGGTCGGGGGCGACCTCTGACAGAGGGTGGCCAAGCTTGGAAGACTGCGGGCCAGGCCGTAAGCTGTCTCTCCCACTTTCCGGGGTTAAGACCCCAAGGACCAACCACCCGTACTAGTGAAACAACAACGGCAGGGGGTAGTAGGGGGGAGAAAGGACTACATGCCATGCAATCAAAGCATGTGCGGCCGCTATAAAAATTCCTCCGGTGGGGACAAAAGGGCGGCCCCCGGGAGGAGGTGCTATACAAAGTGTGCCGACAGTGTTCCCAAGGTGCAATAATAGGTCGGTCCATCACCCAGTGATATTATGGGCCTCTCTGGGTCCCCAACCCAGGGCGTACTGTCCCTGAGGCTCAACCTCAACCCCTGACCAGTCCACCAAGACTGCAGCAGAGCTGCCCCTACGGAGCATGGTGGCCCGGTTACTGGCACACATCCTTAACGGCAGGAAATGGCCGCAAGGACCCAAACAAAGACCGGGGGAGGCAGGCGTTCCCCCAACACCATTTACCAAATCCCTCAGGGAGGGTCCGGATACATGGGGAGACACTCGACCCGCTCCCTCCCGACCAAGCTGTTACCCCCAAACTTCCCTTCTCCAAAGAGGAAACCTGGAACCCAATCCCTAGGAAAGGATTATACACGGGATCCCCATAGGAACTGGTCAAGCACAGTCCTACACTGGATCTTCGCCACTGGCCGAAAAGCGATCATCTCACGGACCAAGCAGAAGCAGAGGTGTCGGGAAGCGGGGACATCGTGGGCCGGCCAAATCGTTTTTCCCAATGTCTCTGTCTGGCCCCGTAGGACCGGTACGTCACTACAGATGCACCAAGGAGGGGGAAGGGGAAAACATATGGCGACCTGAACCTGACTATAGCAACATCGGGACTCTACTCCAGGGGAACTTCAAGACGCTCAGCCCCCAGCTCACTGCCACCGCGTGTCGGGCATGTGAAGCCGCCTGTTCTGAGCATTTGCTACCTGAAATATTTTCCTACCCTTACCAACTCGTGCATGCGCGCATACCCGCCCGGTTGGTTTTCGGCGCTCAAGGTCTAGGGGGACTGGGCAACGGAGATCTTGATGGTTGAAAAAGAGCTCTGCTTGAACGCGTCCATTTGGTCCTATTGAGCCCCCCGATCTGTAAGCCGGAAGTGATCTCATCCAACCAGGAAGTGGGGTCCTCCGGTCAAAACACATGGCCCTGAGAGATCCACCCTTGTAAACCTCTCCAATGTGAGGATCTGGTCTGTTGTTGGTCTATTTTGTTTCAATTTGCTTTATCTGATCCCCTTCCCCACATCAATTAACCATTTGTTGTACTAGGTGTGCCGCCTCTGTCCTTATTTGTCTGTTACAAGGCGCCCAACTCCTCCATTTGTGAGAGCTGCACACCTACAACACAAAACCTCTTATTAACAACCATCCCTCATACGACTCCATGTTACTCATGTGATCCTTGCTCTGGCCATACACCCATGAGGGTCCTCTTTGGGCCACTGATTCACTATCTAAATGTCTGTTAATCACTGCTGAAGGTTGTGCGCAACTACCATCATCTTTTCTTAGATTGTTTTTTAACAACCCCTGAACCCCTAAACTTCAACCCCGATCCACAAAACTCACCCTACTACTCACAGCACCACTTCCCTAACCCCCTACCAAATCCCCACCTGGACACCCGAAATCAGAAGATTAACCCTGTGAAAAAACTCGGGCTATCTGCACATGCGCAGTTGTAAGAATAGGAAAATATTTCAGAACACCGGCGCCTGTGACCTCTCACCTTCAGGAACCAGCGGAAGTCGTCTCCCACGGGCCGCAGCCGCGTGATGTTCTCCAGGTTGGCCTTGAGCTGCAGAGCGAATTTCTGAATAATGGAGACAGAGGAAATGGTGATTTATATACAGCAGAGACGATGTCCGGATATATACCGCAATCTTCACATCAGATCTGATAATATGTGACGTCATGGCAACATGAACATTGATCGGGGAATGGTCGTTGTTTCACAGATCATACCCAGCAGGGAGCACGGCTTATAATAGTAAATTGTTATGACTGGATCAGCAATGTATTACAGCACTGGTAGGTACTTTCATGGCAGGATCCACGTGACACAATCTGTCTCCCCAACTGTCACCTTAGCTGGATGGTCTGACTTTTACAGGAAGTGGAAATGTAATGAATCCACTGGAAGGATCCAGATAAACCATTTGTCTCCCCAACTGTCACCTTAGTTGGACAGACTCTGGCTTGTTACAGGAAATGGAAATGTTTAAGATCTACTGGCATGATCCAGGTGAATGATTGTCTCGCCAACTGTCACCTTAGCTGGGTGGAGCAACACTCAAGACCCTGACTAATTACAGGAATTGGAAATTTAAAGGATCTACAGGCAGGATCCAGATAAATCATTTGTCTCGCCAACTGTCACCTTAGCTGGACAGACTCTGACTTGTTACAGGAAATGGAAATGTTTAAAGGCTGCCATACACGGCACGGATTCGTGCCGGATTCTGGTGCGATGGATTCTGGGCGTGTGCACGCGGATCCATCGTGCCGGAATCCCCTGCAGCCCACCTTGCCCGTCCGACCGCATCCGATGGATCGGGGGCACAGAATCGGATCCGAGGAAGAACCAACCTGTTGGTCTTTTCGGGTCCGATTCTGCTCTGATCAGGGGGCGTTGCGGTCCGGGAGGCGAGCCATCGGACACGGATCCGGCCGTGCAAGGTGGGCTGCCACGATCGGATTCCCTAATTGGCTAATCGTTCTCACCTGTGGATGCCGGCGGAATCGCCGGAATCCATCGGGTGCTGAATCGATCAGCCAGGGAATCCGTGCCGTGTATGGCTAGCTTTAGATCTACTGGCAGGATCCAGGTGAATGATTTGTCTCCCCAACTGTCACATTAGTTCAGTGATTCCCAAACGTTCCTTGCTGGGCCCCTCTTTTCTATTTAGGAACATTATAAAGCCCCCCTCCCCATTCAAACACAGGTTCAGAATGAGAGCCCGCGCCCCCCAGTTCGGGAACCAATGCCTTAGTTGGACAGACTCTAATTTGATACAGGAAGCAGACATCTAAAGGATTTAATGGCAGGATCCAAATAAACGATTTGTCTCCCAAACTGTCACCTTAGCTGGACACACTCTGACTTGTTGCAGGAAGTGGAAGTTTAAAGGATCTACTGGCAGGATCCAAGTGACACAATTTGTTTCCAACTGTCACCTTAGCTAGATAGACTCTGACTTGTTACAGGAAATGGTAAAGATCTATTGGAAGGATAAAGGTGAATGATTTGTCTGGCCAACTGTCACCTTAGCTGGATGGTCTGACTTGTTACAGGAAGTGGAAATTTAACGGATCCACTGGAAGGATCTAGATTTACTATTTGTCTCACCAACTGTCACCTTAGCTGGACAGACTAAATTTTTACGGGAAGCGGACATTTAAAGGAGCTACTGGCAGGATCCAGATAAATCATTTGTCTCGCCAACTGTCACCTTAACTGGACAGACTCTGAATTGATAGAGGAAGCAGACATTTAAATGCTCTACTGGCAGGATTCAGGTGAACGATTTGTCTGGCCAACTGTCACCTTAGCTGGATGGTCTGACTTGTTACAGGAAATGTTTAAGGATATACTGTCAGGATCCAGGTGAACGATTTGTCTCGTCTCTGACTTGCAAGATCCAGGTGAATGATTTTTTTCTCCCCAACTGTCACATCACTTGTTACAGGAAGTGGAAATGTAATGGATCTACTGGCAGGATCAAAAATCAGTATAACTATATTACAAGGGGAGTTTGAAAAATAAAAGCGACTGCGCCAATGCCAGAGACGCCCGGCCTCGTGGGTGGCGAGTTATTATCGGACGTATCACTCCATCATATACACAAATAATAGTGAATGTGCTCTGTCTATGGAGAGGTGGCCATACCTGCAGGTTCTGTGCACCAACTGCCAGGTGATCTCTGCCAGGCACCCTCTGTACTGTGAGCCCCATGCATGCTGCATACACCCTCAGATAATGATCACATCTACATATAATGGACACGGCAGCTTCCTGTGCACACTGCGACTTCACAGCGACTCATTATTCACTTATCACTGTACAACTCGAGAACTTACCACCATGACGTCACTGAGCGCTCGCTTTACGGCACGTCGCACTGCCTAGCTCTATACAGGAGGCCGGGGGAAGAGTCACGTGTCCCAGCTAGTGATCGCGGAGTGGTATGACAGCGCCATCTGGTGGTGACATTGGGGTATAACCGCCCAGCTCAGGGGAGACACCATCTGCTGCTTATATTTTGCTCTATAAACTTTTCTTTAATTATTGTTATTACTATTATTGTTGCTTTTGTTGTTATTATTATAAATAATAACAACCCATGAACCTTTTTCTCGTCCGTTTTCTTTGCATTTATATGTGCTGAAAACTTTAATAAACTTAAAATGTTACAAAAAAAAATACATCTTATCTTTAAACTACCGATATTATTATTATTATTAACATTTATTTATATAGCGCCGGAATATTACGCAGCGCTGTACAATACATTAGAGTGGAGATACATCACAGTATAACACACACAGAGGTAGGAGATCTGGGGGGTCACCATTACAGAGGTATGCGATAGGGGGGTCACATCTGAGGTATGAGAATCTGGGGGGGTCAACATACTGAGGTAGAGTATGGGGGTCACAATACTGGTATGAGATCTAGGGTTGTCACCACTATGAGGTATGATAATTGGGTGGGTCACACTACACTGAGGTACTGAGATTGGGGGGTTGGTCACACACTACTGAGGTATGAGGCTCTGGGGGGTCACAACTACTGAGGTATGAGATGGGGGTCACACTATGAGGTTGAGATTCTGGGTGGTCACACTATGAGGTATTGAGTGAGCATCGGGGGGGGGGGGGTCACACTTGAAAGGGGGGCGGTCACACTATGAGATATGAGATCTGGGGGGTTTCACACTCCTGAGGTATGAGACTCTGGGGGGTCACACTATGAGAAAGAGATTGGGGGGTCACAAATGCGGTATGGCATCTGGGGGGGTCACACTACTGAGGTATGAGGATCGGGGGTCCCACTACTGAGGTATGAATCTGGGGGTTCACACTTACTTGAGGTATGAGATCTTGGGGGGGTCCACACTACGAGGTATGAGATATGGGGTCCACATACTGAGGTATGAGATCTGGGGGTACACTACTGAGGTATGATATCTGGGGCGGTTCACATACTGAGGTTGAGATCTGGGGGGGGTCACCACTGATGAGGTATTAGATCTGGGGTCCACACTGAGGTATGAGATTCTGGGGGAGGTCAACCTATGAGGATGAGATCGGGGGTCACATACTGAGGTATGAGATTGGGGGTTTCAAAGGTGTTGACTGTGAGAGTGGCGCTTACATGTGACCCAAAGCCAGCTGGTGACCTCGTGGATGGAGACAGATAATTGGAGGATCTCAGGAACAGGGAGGTCCATCTGCAGGCAGACCCTACATGCAGGAGGCCTGACGCAGAGGAAAGGAGGGAGACAGTCGAGACAGACCAGTTTACCAAAACATCTCCGGTCCTCACAATGAAGGAGCTCACTAAAAGGTTATGTGCCCCCTGTGTTTGTGTATAAGTTTACATTTGCATCATGTTTTGAACTTAAACTTGGATGGATCTCCAACATATGACCTAAAAGTCCAAATTCTGATGGGGGGAAAATATTTTAAATGTTTTAAATAGAGTATGGGGATGATGGAAATATAAGTACTTATAGTCAGAGAAGAGGCAATGTTATACTTATACACATCTATGTACAGGAACCCTTTTGAAGATTTCCCCTCACGGTTTCATTCTCTCTCATTGACGCTGGATTACGGACAAATCTGTAAAGAAATCAACCACACAGCATTTCCTTGTATTAACCCCCCCAGACCGGTTTACAATGTACTCTGCTCGAAATTCCCGCCTCTGTCCCCGACGCCGGCGTCATTAATCAACACAAACAGCAATTATTGTATCTAAAACAATATTCATGTATCTGGAAGGCTTACCCCGCACCCAGGCAGTTCTAAAAAAACTCTGCTACTGCCAGGATCGTGGCAAGCACGCCTGGCTGTGTGAGCCGACACGCAAATTTGCATCGTGCAGGCTTACTGATCAATTCCAGAAATCACTGACGCAGAACAAGAGATCGGGGGGATGAGACCATAGACCGGCGAGCATCGCTTTACCTGGCCAACATCGTCATTAAGCGCCGGTTATGTGTTAGTGTAGAGAGAGGGTAGGGAGGAAATCACAGCGAGTAGTAACTGTGCCAGGATCCTCTACTCACCCTGTGTCATAACATCGTACCTGTGTGTTCCAGCGCTGCTTAATATGTGGAGTTATAATACATGATAATATGTTATCTGAACAGTGTACTGTGCCGCAGATCACCCATAGGCGCCGGTGAAAATGGCGGCAAAAAGCCAGGGAGGTTACTGAACATGGAATGAAAGTATACAACGAAAGCACATGCCCCAGAGGCGTGGTGGCAGGAATTCATGGTTTAGTCTAGGTGACTGGGAACAATCGAATCGCTGTCTTTATAGTTGATTTGCAAGTCCGGAAAATCACAAAAATGTAGAGAATGGTTTAAGGCGTTTTCAAACAATAAATGTTAGTTTGGACTTGACTTTTAATAATTTATGATTCTTAAAAAACATGTGCTGGAGCTACAAATGTTCACACAACCCTTTTTCTACATATCAAGGAGTTTTGGTAATGCTTACCATGTTCAGCGGCTTTACGATTACCTCACAAAAAGAAGCTACAGGAATTTCCCAAAAAAAACACTCCATTGGACGCCTCTCTTCCATCCACACTCTGTTATGCGTTAAACCGCTGCTGAAATGCTTTCTTTTACATGCGGAATGTGTCTTGTTGAAACTGCGCAGCATGCACAGTAGCGCGTTTTGTAGTGTGAAAAAAAAAAGGGGCCCGGACTGCTGAAATTGACCAAAAGATTGCCACGGACAAGTCCTAATACGGGTGTGCACCTTACGCTGTTTATAGTCTGGTTTTAATTTTAGAACTTGATTACATTAAAGGGGTAAAAATTTTTAAAATATTATTTCATTATAATTATTTGGGCCCTCATTTATAAGAAGCCTAAAATCTGGAACTTTTACAAAGGGGTGTGTGCACTTTTTAAAATCCTCTGTAGCACCCTATGGACCCGCAATTGTTCACTCAGGTCACCAGCACCAGCCATTGGGGACTGTAGATGCATAGTCAGTCTCGCATGAATTCCTAAGCAGGTTGCTGGCCATGTAGCCCACCTGTGTGTACACAGCAAACAGATGTCTTATGACAAAATGGTTCCGGAAAGGGATGATTTCTGAGATGAGTGATCGACCCCTTCTAGCGCATATTAAGGTCTCGAACCTCAAGTTTGGGTAGCTTTAGCACCGCTACCTTCTCGACACTATTGGAAGAGCTTTGCATATCACCGACGCGCTATATTGTCAAACGTTACCCCGGCGCGTGAGGGGGTTACATCATCGCCACGTGCGCTCCAACGCCCACGACGGTGTCGTCATTGGGAGCGCAGCGGCTAAATACACCATGGGCACGCGACTTCTACCTCCGGGATTACGTGGGGCACAAGGGAAAGTCGGGCAACGAGTTCTGGGAGTTAGATTTCGGCCAGACGGTGAGACAATGGGTGGGGGGGGGGAAAGGGATAGGTCAGGGAACCAGGGGGGGGGGGGGGGGGGGCCGGCGCATGGTAATACGGGCCGACCGTGGTCCCGGATATTTATGTTGGCATGGTTGCCTCACCGTCATGTGACGGAGCGCGTCACTCCGGCTGTTACCGGGATGGGGGTCTCCAACACAAGAATGAGGAGACTAAGTTTACTTAGCGGATAACACACCGTTATATTCGGAGGGTGTCACCTGACCACTACTGCGGGTACTCCCTGGGTGTGTGTTGGGCGGTGTGGTTGTGTAGTTAAATCAGGGACTACGCTACTGACTCCTTCGCAAATCTCCACACCCACCATTGAGCTAAACCCCCCCACCCCCCATGCCCCCCCACACCAACAAAACAGAAACCCCCGAGACGACCCCCAAAGCACGCTCCACCCACCCCACCCCTCACCCCGCGCCACCCCACGCCAAACGCCCCCGAATCCCGCAAACCCCAACAACACTCCCCCACACACACCCCCCCCCCCACTAACCCCCCCCACCTCCCCCCCAGCGCCAGACACACCATCTCCCACGCCCCCCCCCCCTCCCCACCCCAGACCGCACCCAGCACCCCGCCTACCCCCAAACACGAAAGCACGACAATGCCGCACAGAACACGCCAACAGCAACAGACACAACACAACAAGAGATACCAACAACAGAAGTACGAGAGACAAAATAAGGAACAAAAAAATGAAAAAAACAAATGTGAAGACGAAACGACAAGGCACACACACCAAAACAACACCTACCACCCACAAAGGACCCCACCCGCAATCGCTGAGCCCCCACCGATCATCAATCACCCAAAAACTAACAGCCCTCCCCACAGAGACTAAACACGCGGACTCCCACGAACGAACAATCACCCAGTCAAAGAAAAAGAGAAAAAAAGAAGACAAAAAAAAACAACGCGGAGAGGAAAAGATAACGAACAAACAAAGAGGAAAAAAAAAACCACCCAAAAAACACCGAATAAACAGAAAAAACCAAGAAAAACAAACAAAGAACCACACACATCACCACACAAAAAAAAAAAACAACCAAAAAAAGACACAAGACAGAATAACAAAAAAAAAAGAAAAAAAAAAGAACCCAAAAAATAAAAAAAAAAGAAAAAAAAAAAATAAAAAAAAAAAGAAAAACCAAAACCACACCCCCCCCCCCCACCGACCACCTCCTAAATCTAACCCCTCCAGTTAAGCACTACTCCCCCTAACCAGTAAAACCCGACGCGTAAAGCTCACAAACCTGGAACCCTCGATATTTGCGCATGTGCAAGGGAAGGAAAGGAAAAATCTCGACACGCCCACCAGGCTGACCCGAGCAACAAATGCCAGATAAGTTTAATGGGTGGAATAACCTGAGGTGTACAATGGGGTCACGTCCACCTGGCGAAACCACATTGTGTGCAGAGATCCCAGTGCTGTGTCTTTTTCAATTAAAATCCAAACGTGATAATTCTCCCATGTATAGTGAGTATTCTCAGCCTTGCCGCCCGCTGCCGGCCATACAATTTTAATGTAGGCTAGGTCTCCACTGCGAAAGCCAAAAACGGTTTTCAAAGGAGCAGCAGTCCGCACTTCCGGTTTATTATGAAAGTCTCGGCCTTATTAAAATATCACATCACGCGGAATACACAAGACAGAGTCCCTCAAGGGAATCACCCTCTGACGGCATTTCACTTGAGATGAAGCGTAATCATACAGTATGTCTCCACTGCCTTGTGTGCGCCGTCAGGACCCTCTATGTTAGCACACGTGTCCGACGGAGCACATACACATTACTTGCCCGGCGGATCCTATGTTTAACACATCTGCGTTGAGCTGAATTGCAAATGCAGGGGTTAACTTAGTGCCGTATGGTAACATCGGTAGATAGTGATCCGTTGGGGCCCCACAAAGCAATGCGCTTAATGTAGGGCTCCAGACGGATCACACAGTGGAGACATACCCCTATGGCTTACATTACATAGTTCTGTGTTGGAGCATCTGGCAGGCTAACCCTTTGAGAGACCCGGAATGGCCAAACGGAAAACAGCGAAAAACCGAAATATTTATTGTAAAGTGCCAAACATGAAATTTTAACTCAACACAAGAATCATACAAACACTCTATATAGATTTATATTTATCTAACGCGAATATTACGCCAGCGCATTGTCACTACTTAGAGTGGAGAATAACACCCACAGCGTACAGGTATGACACAGGAGGAGTGGAAGACCCGGCACGGACGGTGGCTTACAATCTATAGGTTGGGGGAAAACGTATACAATTAGGTGGGGGGGGGGGGGGGCGTCATGGTGGTGGTCATAGGAGTGAGAAATGACGGCCAGACAGGAGGGGGGTTTCAGGGCTTTTTAAAATGTGCCAAGGTAGGTACACAAACACACCGGGGTCCCGTATGTTGACGATCACTTTCTGATTTTCTTTTTTGAATGGGTTTAAAGAGAACTGCTTTCTAGCCAAAACAATTTCTGATCTTTATTACTTTTCCCCGACAGGTAAACTGCGATATATATGCCAAACAACAGTAATACAAGAATGATGTTATGATCAGGAAGGAGGAGGTTTTCATGATATATTCTGCAGGGAGTTCTACTCAGTATAGGAGATTGAGGTGAATAGCTTTCATCACGGGGGTCTACGGTGAAACGTTTTTGGGGAATTGGCTGTTATAAGCGGTTTTCCCTTTGTTTTGACTCTCCAGGCGTATGTACACAAGAGTGTGATGGAGGAGGTTCGAGGCACTGAAGCGGATCATAGATGGGACAGCGAAATCCGAAAGACGACGAGACTCTGTGGCCGCCTCCCGATAGAGTGTCGGCAGGTGTGTATAGGTTACGTGTCCTTTTATATCGTTCGGACAAACTGAGGATGGTGCGGGGAACTTGTGGTTGAAATTTGAGAGTGGCCACAAACCGTCATTGTACACAGAGTAGTGGCATTGTTCCATGGACAAAGTCTCCACCTTTTGGGAACAGATGATCAGGGATAAAGGTTTCTTCTCTAGTAGAGACGGTCAGTGAGATATATATATAGGACTGGGGGCTAACCAGCTAGACGATCTGGCAACCCAATTTATGGACGGGAGAGTCCACCCACTTTCATGATACTTGTGACCAGTGGCCTTTGGAGAAGATACATGGGTCGGGAGGGAGCTATGGGTCCACCAATGACTTCGGATTGCCAAAAACGAGCGACCCAAAAAAAAACTAATGTTGGTTCATGGCGATACCAATTTTGAGTGCGCTTCCGATTTTGTTGGGTCGGTCAGGGTGGGCAGAACCGATTGAGCACTGATCGGACTGTAACCAAAGTGCGTTGCTCAATTTTTTTTTTATTTTATTTGTTTTGGTCAAGAAGAATCGACCGTGGAAGGGGAGCCTTTGACCTTTTCTGGCTGCATGCAGTCTCCTGAGTGGGAGGGCGGGGGATGAGATTTTTTTTTTTTTCAAACCGTCACATCATTTTTCCGATCTGTCTATATATACCGTGGTAATAATAAAAAGTGATTTGTGCTCTTGGATAGCCTTTTTTGAAGGAACAGTAAACAAAAAACACACAAACCTCCACACCCCCCCCCCCCCACCTTCACTGGTGGTGAGGATTTTCTATACTTTGGACACAAGGGGGGTCATATATTTTACAAGATGTAGCGGGGTTTTGCGGTGTGTATGTTGAAAAACTGTTTGCAAAGTTTTTCGTAAAAATATTTTATTTATTTGCTTGGTAAAACAATAACATCCATTCGCCATTCACAACTGAGTGGCAGCCGCCCTTCTTCTCCTTAAAAAACAATAGACAAAGAAATGTGGCTTCCAAATTTTTCCCTTTCCCCGGGGAGGAGGACAGAAAGGACGTCACCAAACAGTCAGTGGTCCAGTCCTTTTCCTCCTATCCGTGGCTGTTTGTATTACAACAGTTTTTTTCCAACATCTAAGTCCCCCAGAAGAGAGTTATCGTTATCAATTTGTTTGTGCAGAGATGTTATTTTCGACGAGTTTCGTCCCTTAGGGACCTCTCCTTCTTCTTTTCCTCAAGAAAACCCGCACACTGTTCTTCTCCATGGATCAAGTATAGACTTTACCCTTTTTCATATATCAAACTTTCTACTTGACGGATATGGTTTTTTAGAAGCCACCTTTAGAAAAACACACACAACAAGGAAAGCATTTTGAGCTTTATCCAAAAAGCCTTTTTACTCCAATCCAAACGTCTTCTCCCATTTCCCCAGCTGGGCATTGATAGTCCATGCCGCACTGGTATTTTGGAGATATGTGATAGTGTTACAGATAGTCCTATGTGTTAGATCTGCTATCTTCCCCAAAACCAATTAGGTGTGCTATTAGTGAATTTGCTGTGTGTGTATGTGTGTATGCATGAAAACAAAAACGGTGTCACAAAATATAATACTAAGAAAAACCATCAACCACAACCCCAAAAAAACAACCCCCCCCCCCCTACATCTGTAAAATATATACTGTGCTTTACCCGAAAAATAGACCGTTGTCTTGGATTAATTTTTGATCCCCTACGTATAATTTTCGGGGGATGTCTTATTTTTCCATGAAGAAGATAAGGCCACTGGGGTATCGGGGGGGGGGTGGGGTCACTTAAATGAGAGGGGGGGGGAAATAACATGTCACAGGGAGGACAGAGGGGGGGTTACAATGTTAGTAACCCCTTTGATCCTTGTGATTGCCACCCTCTGACCCCCCCCCCCACGTCCAGAGGTTACAGCTACCGTATCTTCGTGGTGCTTATTTTGGGGGGAAACGGGGGGTATAATATTCCTGGTGTAACTTGAAAAATTTCTTCCTTTGGCTAAACCTTCCCTATCCTGCCAGAAGCCACATGAACGCTGGTCAGTTTGCACACAGAGAAGCACATGTGATTCTGGTGGGTCAGTACAAGACCTTCTACTCAGTATGGCGGGGGAGGGAAGGGGAAATGAAGTCTAGAGCGAGGCGATGGACCGCGAAGGGACTGAGGACTTTACAAATTATTATTCATGAATAGAGACTGTGAAAGTGAGCCAATCGGCGCAATTTTATTAGGGCACAGAAGTGCCGGATATGATTTGGTGCGTTTCAGTCTGCATACATATAGCATGCCTAATGTTGATATTCCAGGATTCTTATGATCGTCTCTCTCCTTGAATGGGAATATCAAATAGAAGGTGGTGAAATCTCACCTACTAACATTCGCATTTGACAAAGGAGCCCTAATGGTTAAAGGCCATCAATGTAGGTCCTTCATCAAGATCATGAGGCTCCTCCCAACCTGCGGAAAGCTGAGGACCCATGGCTGCAGACACTTTCAGTTTTGTGTTTCCCTCCGGCTTGCATCACACACATCTCCCTGCTTGTTATTTTTTTCTGTGGGTTTTTTTGGCAGAGGGTCAGGCAGCCCCTCTGTAGTCCGCACTGCTACCTGAGCCAGGACAGTGTATTTGGGGAGGGAGGCCAAAAAGAGTCCCCTTGGCTCAATGTAGGGACCCTGTCCTTTCTCTTTTCCACTCTAGCTGATGGGGAACAAGGGTGTAGGGTTTTATTTTCCGATATTTAATTTGCTTATATCAAATAAAAACTCTTTGGTGTTATGACGTTTACCACCCTCCTCATCGGCATATATTTATTATTAACATTATTATATAGGCCACATATTACGCAGCGTGTACAATACATTAGAGTGGAGATACACACCAGTTATAACACACGGTAAAGGTATGACACAGGAGGAGTGGAGGAGGACCGGCCCGGACGGGGCTTACAATCTAATAGGTTGGGGAAACAAGGTATACAAAAGGGGGGGGGGATGGGAACTGGCATGGTGGTGATGTTAGAGAAGATGGGATTGGACGAGTGAAGAGGTGGGTTTTTTTGAGCTTTTTTGAAGGTGCAAGGTAGGAGCAAGTCTGATGGGGCGAGGGAGGGAGGGGAGTTCCAGAGAGTAGGAGCGGGCCATTAGAGAAGTCTTGGAGCCGTGAATGTGATGAGGGTGGTATGAGTTGGGGATGTCATAGTAGGGCACTGGAGAGCGGAAGCGGGAGGGCGGTTAGGGTGTATTGTGTACCCAGGGGTTGGAGATGTAAGGAGGACAGGAGGTGGAGAGTGAAGGCACAGGACTTTGAAATTTGATTCTCTGGACAACTGGGAAAGCCAGTGGGAGAGATTTGCAGAGAGGAGCAGCAGATGAGGAGGTTAGAGGAGTAGATGAGTCTTGGCGCGCATTCATGATGGACTGAAGAGGCGAAAGTATAGTGAGAGGAGAGACCAGAGAGGATGATGTTACAGTAGGCCAGACGAGAGATGATGAGAGGTTGTACCAGGACTTTGGTGGTCTCTGGGAGGAGAGGAAGGAGCGATTTTGGAGAATGTTCGGAGATGGAAGTGGCAGGATCTAGCGATGTTCTGAATGTGGGGAGTAAAAGGAGAGCGCAGAGTCGCAAGTGACACAAGGCAGCGAGCTTGTGGAATGGGGGAGGGAGATGACGGTTGTTATTTATGTAAGTGAGATGTGGGGGGAGGGGCTTGGAAGGTGATGGAGGAAAGAATGATGAGTTCGTTTGCTCAGGTTGAGGAAGGAATCTGTCGCCATCCATGAAGAGGATGCCGATAGGCAGTTGGAGATGTTTGTCAAGGGACAGAGGGAGTAAGGGCGGGGTGAAGTAGATTGGGTGTCATCAGCATATAAATGGTATTGCAGACCAAAGGAGGAGATGAGTTGCCAAGGGAGGACGTTTGTAGAGGGCAGAGAAAAGAAAACCGGGCAAGGACGACGGGGACGCAACAGGGAGGGGGGTGTTGAGAAGAAGAGGAAGCCATTGAAGGGGTTTGGAAAGGATCGGTCAGTCAGGTAGGAGGGAGAACCAGGAGAGAGCAGAGTCACGAATACCAATAGAGTGTAGGGTCTGTAAAAAGAAGAGGGGGTTCAACAGTGTCAAAGGCCAGAGGAGAGATCCAGCAGAAGAAGGAGGGAATATTGCCTGGCCCATTAGTTTGGCTTGAGGGCCGTGGATGAGAGCGAGACAGAGGGTCAAGGGGGGAATTCACAGTCAGAGTCCGTGTTCGTGAGTCTTTGTAAACAAGGCGTTCAAAGCAGTTTGGAAGCAAAAGGAAGAAGAGAGAGAGATTGGTCGGTAGTTGGGGGGAAGAGAGGGGTCAAGTGATGGATTCTTCAGTATGGGCAGGATGTGGCATGTTTGAACGATGATGGGAAGATACCAGAGGAGAGGGAGAGGTTGAGAGTTCAGTCAGTGCCGGGGCAGGGTTGGTGGAAATGGGGTCCTAAGTAAGTCAGCGGGGGTATAGGGTCAGTGGGCAGGTGGTGGAGGGAGAGGAGCGAAGCAGAGAGGTGACTTCTCCACAGGACAGGTGGAAAAGTGAGGTGAGGGGAAGAGTTAAAGGGGATGGGATTGGAAGGAGAAGGGGTTGGTGCGGTTGGAAGAAATATCGATTGGATGGCTTCAAAATTTGTTCTTGGAAGTATGTGGCCAGGCTCTGGGCAGAGGAAGGTGGCAGTGGGAGGAGGAGGGTAGGATTGAGCAGAGAGTTGACGGGGGAGGAAGGGCAGTGAGGGTTGGATGCTTGTGAGCATATGAGGGAGGAGAAGTAGTTTGTTGGCAGCAGTAAGCTCAGCATTGAATGCTGATGAAGGTTGGCTTTCTGAGCTAGGAAAGTCGCTGTCTGGCCAGGACTTTCTCCATTTGCGCTCTGCCGCGAGTGTCTTGTTGTAGGCCTCGAGTGTGATTAACCATGCCAGGGACGGGGTTGTGGTGGGGCAGGGGAGCGGAGAGGGCGGGTGGCAGGGGGCAAGTTTATTTAGGACAGATTGACGGTGTATTTATGTGAGAGGCAGCTTGGTCACAGGGGACATGGCAGAAAATATATCTGTCCCACCATTTATGGAAACGAAACTTCTGTATGTGAAATCTATTTACTTGGGCTTCATTCACTTGTTACGTTTCCGGAGTGAAATGTAATAGGAGTGCAACATATACTCTTTCACAAACTTCCAAATCGGATCCCTTATAGACTAAACAGTCAAAGTAAGTCATGGTTGTCATGTATTGTATGAGCAAGAGATAGTGGAATGTTTTAGCTCCTATATGATCCTTCGTCACCAAAAAATGTCTAATCATTATGAATTCTATCAGGGAGGAACCCGGGCACTACATAGCAGTGATATATGCTTCCAATATATTGTATCGGGGAGGGACCCGGACACTACATAGCCGTGATACATACCTTCCAATCACTATGATCTATCAGGGAGGACCCGACATACATAGTAGTATATATGCTTCACTAATTTGTTATCGGGGCAGGACCCGACACTACATAGCAGTGGAATATACCTTCCAATCATATGTATCGATAGGGAGGACCTGCACTACATTAGAAGTGATATATACATTCCAATCCATATGTATCTACCAGGGAGGACCCGCACTACATAGCAGTGATATTACCTTCCAATAACTAGCTATTATATCAGGGAGGGACCCAGCCACACATAGCAAGCGGATATATACTTCCAATCACTATGTATACTACAGGAGGACCCAGCAATACATAAAGCAGTAATATATACCTTCAATCCTATGTATTCTATCAGGGAGGCCCCAGCACTAATAGCAGTGATATATACCTTCCAATCACTCAGTATTCTATACGGGAGGACCAGGCCACTACATACAGTGAATACACCTCCCCCAAATCACTATGTATTCTAAAGGGAGGGACCAGAACTACATGCAGTGATATATACCTTCAAATCAATATGTATTCGATCAGGGAGGACCAGCACTACTAGCAGTGTTAGACCTTCAATCACTATGTATTATCACGGGAGGGACCGGGCACTAAATAGTTGTTGGTAAAATCAAAAGGAAATGTATGGAGTGAATCTAATGGTGTATGGGGGGGGGCTTTGACTGATTCTGAGTTTACAGCTTTTGTTGTTATTTTAAGGGACACGGCGGGCATTCGAGTTTTCTATTACCTCGTTCAGGATTGAAGTGTCTGGTCTTCAAGTTGATGGACTCCACTTTAAAATTACGCCCATTTAGTTCTTGGGACGAACAGTTGATTGTTATTTTATTTACATGGATGTGGAATCTGAGGGATTTTTATGCGTGGATCTTTTGTTTTTACTAGCTGACTTTAATAAAATGTTAATCTTTTTAATGGGTGTGTGTGTGGTATGGGGGGTCTCGCATGTCTTGCACACTAGGATGCCTTGACCAACCCCTAATCGCCTATGGAGCTGTGGTGATTGCTGACGGCTTCATGTCCCCCATCTGTCACGTGCATAACAGCTGTGGGGTAAGCGAGAAAGTGGAGAGAATGACTGGTTTAATAACCCTGAATGCTAGGTTGGTAACGAAAAATCACCACAGCCAAACCCAAGGATGCCAACGTTTGGTTAGATGGCCGCGGGGTAAATACACCACCGCCCCCCCTTTATCTGCATGCAGATTTAAAAAACGCTGCTTCCAGGCAACAAGGGTTTCTACTGCTGAGGTTCATGAGTTTGCCAAACCACAGTTACATTTTTTCTGCAGTGGATTACAATGTTATGGAAACTGCTGGGAGGGTTTAAACATTCTCCTATCAGGGAGGAGGGTGCCCTCAATAAAAGTTTTGTTAAAAACTATTTAACTCACTGATTTAGGTTTTGGCCATTTTGACATGATTTTGTTCATATCGTCTCATCGATACTTGTCCCCATTCCAAAGTACGGCGATCGGCCAGAGAAAAACGTTTGTTCTCTGGCTGATGATTTGGTGTGGTGCGAGTCACGAACGCGTTGCTCCAGGGGACGGTTGTGTTATTTTGCGATTGATCACACCGAATGCGCATGGTGATCATTCGCAACACTCAGCGCAGGATTGAAGCGCTATGGGGCTTTACAGGTACAGAAACTTTTTTTTTTTTTATATATAGAAGTTTACACTTGTTTTTGTTTTCTTTTCTGATTTGGATATGTAAAACATTTACACATCAAAAAAAAAACAGGTAACAAAAAAAAAAAAAAAAACATTTCGGTACCTTTGTTTTAAATCTCCCACACGGCGCGTGAATGTCATAAGGACCCGAGTGCCGCTCAAAGGAACTGCGGAGACATGTGCCGGAGTGATCAACTAGCAGACCGCTCAGCGGGAGTAGTATTTCTGCTAGGGATATCAACTTTTGAAATGGATTATAGAAAGAAATGATTCTCATCCAGTCCAAAGTAAAAAAAAAAAAAAGAGACAAAGAGAAGAGGATCGCGCCGGCCGCACGACCAGGTGAGCTCCCACGAATATGCCCGAACCCCAGTCGGGCCGGTTATCGCCAATTGCGCGTCCCTTTGCGACTGGGTTCGGGGAATATTGCTAGGGAGGGTAAAACTGCTTCTGTAAGTCGGCTAGATCTGAATACAGTTATGTGCGGGGCCGTTTAGTTGAGATGAGCCGGCATTTGTGGCCTCCATACCCACTCCCCGCCAACCAATGGTCTAAAGCCTTACGCTTCCTCTCAAGGGCGGCAAAGGCATCCAGACATCCTCACGATGAGGAAGAAGAGTGCGCTCTTTGCTTGACTGTGATGCAGAACTATTACAGACATGAAGGTTTTCCTCGGAAGGTTTCCTCGGTTTCCCCGGAAGAAGGACATGTCCCAGATTTTGTGTCTTGTTCTTTGTGGTGGACCCTAGGATTGGTATACATGGGAACTCTTCCATCCCTTACAGCTGGGACCCCCTTGGTTTACTTGGACACTTTCAAGTTCATAAGGAGAGCAATAGCGCATGGTGTCAAACCGGGGACTGCTGGAAACCCAAGACAGCTGTACAAAAAATGATCGCCCTAGAGATGTTATAGAGTCTGTTGCTTGGCCTGCCATCTGCCAGTATATCTGCGGAATCACGGAAGCGGCTTACAAACAAGCACAAGGACTGACTTGGATGGGCGTCCAGGGGGGGTTTACCTCTTAGGACCTTCCTGCATGCACGAACCGAAAAGTGGGCGCTACGGCACTGCAGTCCTGTTGTATTACAGGCATTGTCCCATTTGGTGCGATTTCGGACTGTTTGAGGGCGCATACACAGAGATGAGATTAGTGGAGCATGGAGGGTGATGTGGTAAGGACGCTCTTCGGCGTTTGTTGGGCCAGGCAGCGCATTATCTTTAGGAGGGAGCTAATGTCCATTGGGACTGAATCACAGGTCTGCTCAGAGACTATCACCGTATGAGACTTCTCTTTTGGAAGGAAGAAGCGAAGAAAGACGGAAGAGTTTGTTCTCCCTCCCCCCTTGTTCCCCCCCATGTGTCGAGTGTGCCAAAATAAAAGTTTGCGGGCAGTTATCCCCCGTTTCCCTGCATGTCATTACCCTTCCCCCATCACACATGTTGACTTGTTTAGGGATAATGTTTTAAAGTGTGATGTATAGATGATGGAGGAGTCATGTGAGACCGGGAGATTCTTGGTCTGAATCGAGGGGGCAATGCGGTTGTGTGGGGGTCTGGAATGATATATATTTATGTGTGTATGGGATGTGTACATGATGTAGTGCTTTGCGTCGTGCGGAGGACGGGCGGAATGTGCCCTCTGATCGACGACGGTTGTCATAAATGATACACTTTCCAATAACGCCTTATTTACAGAGTGAGAAGCTCAGCCCTCCAGTGACAGCGGCAGAGCTCAGGAGTGCAATGTCCATTTATTTTGTTATAGTAAGTAGGATTAACTTCAAGTGATTCCAATGAATTGGAATGTAAATGGGGGCCGTGACCACATGATGAAAGCACATGTATCCCATTTCATTGTTCAATAGTTTTAGACATAATTGTGTGGGGGGGGGGGGGGGGGGGGGGGGTTCGATCCTCCAGATTTTTTGTATTGTCTTTGTGGTGGACCCACTGGGATGGATTGGTTATATACATGGGACTATTCCATCCCTTACAGGTGGGAACCCCTTGGTATTACTTGGACCTTTCAAGTTCATCAGGGGAGCCAATTAGCCACTGGTGTTCAACCGGACCGTGGAAAACCAAGACAGATGTACAAAACTGATCAGCCCTAGAGATGTATAGAGTCTGTGCTTGGCCTGCATCTGCCAGTCTATCTGGCGGAATAACGGAGGTACAAAACAAGGACTTGACTGGATGGCTCGTCCAGGAAGGGTTTACATCTTAGGCCCTTCCGGCATGCCCGAAACAATTGGGTCGTACCGGCCACGGCCTCCTGTTGTAATTACCAGATCTGTCCCAAGTGGTGCGCTGTAAGGACTGTTCGCCACTAAACATTTATAAGAACAGAGAGGTGGGTAATCAGGAAAATCCATGATAGCGAGCTAGCCAGCATCATAAAATGACATTGAAAAAACACCAAAAAAAAAGATTTTTCCCCCAACAAAGGGATGGGGAACCGGGGACTTAGAGCCAGCTTTGATGGGTATCCTAAAATGTTAGGGATAATTCAAGTATCTAAAGCGTACAAACACGAGTATCAAAGAAAAAGAGAGTAAACTTTATCAGGGAACCAATTGATAGAGAACACAGATAATAACAGTTTACAAGTTCTTCAAGTTTAATGTCCATTAAATAGTAAAAGCTGCGCTGGACTGTTCTTTCTTCCAGTGGCGGATTGTGGGTATGTGCTTAACAGGATCGAAGAGAGCAGATGGTACAGGCGGGGCCCGACATATGTGTCAACCCTTCATCAAGGGGGTCCAATAAAGTGCTCACAGATCCCCTAGAGATGATCGTTCAAGTGAAGAACGCCTCAAGGACAGGAGCCACTGGAGGAAGGAGAGAACGGGAGACGACAAGAAATGCAACCCCATCAAGGAAAAATCTCAGCTGGGGTTAGGTATAAAAAGCGTCGTAGCAGGTATGGATTTAGAAAACAGGTTCCCGTCCAGGGTGCGGAGGTTGTAAGGATCTGGATACAGTATAGACCGGTTTTAGCGTGCTAAAGAGTACGTGCACTGGGGGAATATCCCCTGAGTTTGAGGACCTAGTGGTGGGTGTTCTCCATGGTGGTAGTACCCACCAGGAGATCACCCACATTATTTAGTGATGTCGCGGAAACCGAATTGACTTCAATGGAGGCCGAGAATTTAAAAAACAAAGTGACCCCTTTCTGGCCCACAATAGGTTGGGAAAGTTGTTTCAAGGGTCCAAACACATGGACAATAAATGACAGAGGGGATCCCATGAGCAAAACTCCAAGGAAAATTTTTTTTCCCACACAATAAATCGCCCCCAAAGGTTTCAAATGATAGTAGGATCCGTCAGCGTGGGCGGTTTTTTTAGCGCGTCGTTTTCGCTTCCTCATGGCATTGCCCGTGTCACCACCATTGACCGTGTCACAACTATTGCCGGTCACTGACATTTGTCCGGTCACCACCATGCCCGTGTCACTGACCTTTGTCCGTGTCACCACCATTGCCCGTGTCACAACCCATTGCAGTGTCACTGACGTTGTCCGGGTCACCACATGCCAGTTTGTCACTGACCTTTGTCAGTGTCACAACCATTGCCCGTGTCCTGACCTTTGTCCGTGTCCCACCCATGACCGTGTCACCACAATTGGCCCGTAGTCACTGACCTTTGTCCGTGTCAAAACCACCATGCCCGTGTCACTGACCTTTGTCGTTGTCACCACCCTTGCCCGTGTCACTGACCTTGTCCGTGTTCCTACCACTCTCGCAGGGGCAGAATGGTGAATGGCATCTTCATTGCACTTTGTGTGGAAGAGGGTAGGTGGTCCGTGATGGTGGGGGGTGGGTGCTGATGGGCTGAGATTATGCCTAGGGGGCGAAACTATTTTGCCATGTGTTCGAGTATTCGCCGCGAACGCGAACATGCGATATTTCACCCGCGAACAGTTCGGGCGGGCGGAACAGTTCGGGACATCTCTACATGTAAATGAGGAGCTTTCTCAAGTAGCCATACCCGCCAAGTGGTCGATTGGACCAAAATCGGGTGCACCCACCTGGCCAGGAAATCTCCGCATGTCGGCTTGAATGGTAATGTTGGTAACTTCCCAACGATCCCATTACTTTTGGATGGGGACTGCAGTATGTCCGGCACACAAAGGGGACGGCCAATCCTTGAGGAGCCAGCGCGCTGATGAATCATCACATTGCAGCCGGCCCCTATCTATAGACATGTATGTATGCAGCAGCGGTCATGGGGGACTAACAGAGAAACATAGTAAACTCTGTCTCCACCGCACTATTGGGTCCAATGCACTTCCTGAATCTACATTATCCTGTATTTTTGGAGAGGGGGGGCATTATTCCATAAAAACATAATAAAAATGTTGTGTATTTTTCTAGAAGCTATACCAGGTGTGCACTGTCTATCTTACCAATCAATTAACATTTGTTTTAAACCTTTTGGCCACATCCAATTAACCGCACCCCCCATATAACTTATACAATAGACACAATCCAGGATCAACTCCCCATAACAATATTCCCAGGTATAGGGTGGTCAGGGTCGCTTTGGGTGGTAAGCTCATGGGGCAGGGTCCCCTCTCTGATTGTGTATGTAGCTGTCTTCTATCGCTATAGATAGTTATTGTATTCGGTTATAGAACCTCCCGACCTGAACTTTGGCACAGAGACCTCCACAACCTGGACCAATCTGCATACTATGAATCCGCATTAGAATCCCTGACCCAAGCGGCCCTCTCAAATAATCTCACCCTCACTCTGTCCTAAATAAACTTGTCCTGCCCCACCCCTCCGCTGTCCCCGCCCCACCCAACCACCGTCCCTGCCACCCTCTGCTTCTCCCCGCCCCACAACAACCACGTCCCTGCCACCCTCCGATCTCACCGCCCCACCAACCCCCGTCCCTGCCCACCCGTACGCTCTCCCCGCCCACCCAACCCCGTCCCTTCAAACCCTCCTGTCTCCCCGCCCCTCAAACCCCGTCCCTGCACCCGGGTACGCACAACTCGCGGCCATACAACGAGACGTCGCAAGGGGAACGCAAATGCCAGAGCACGAATCACAAGGCCAAAACTTCAGCAATTCAAGCTGCGCTTACTGCTGCCAACAGACCTACTTCTCCGCCCTTTATATCCTAAAAGCATACCAACCCTCACTGCCTCTTTCAACCTTCAATCCCTATCTCAATTTCTACACCTCCTCCTCCAACGGCACCTTTCGGCCCAAAGACCGGGCCACAGACGGCAAGGCAAAATTGAAGCCATGGCGAAGGGGTAGGGTCGGCCAACCACAAGACCCCCCCCGACCCCGAAGCCCAGCCGTCGGGAACGGGACCGCACCGACAAGGCCGCCCAATGCCCACCGCCGGGAACGCCTGATCAGCACCCACCAGTCTCCAATCCACCCTCCGGTAACTCTTCCCTCACCTCAAGACCCCGCCCACCATCACCGCCACCCTAATCCGGTAACTCTTCCCTGAACCCCCCCCCCACCGCTCCTCACCAAAGCACCCCCATGTAACGCCCCCTCTCCCCCACCACCCCCACATCTCGCCAATCCCCACCCCAATCCTGTAACGATGCCCTCACCTGCCATTCTTCCAATCCTAGCCTCCTGAAATCTTCCTCACTCACTTTCCCCTGCCAGGCCAGGCAGCGCCCCACCAGTCACGTCTAACGTCCCCGTTCTGTCCTCTCCTCCTCCACCCGGCCCACCCCCTGCGCCCACCCTATCCCCGCTCTGCGACTACGGACTAAGAACCATTCCACCACCCTCGGCCCCTGCACTGAATGAAAACTTATTCAACCTCTCACTTCCCTGGTATCTGCCAATCATCTTTCAACATGCCACAATCACTCCCCATACTGAAGAAGCCATCACTTGACCCCTCTCTTCCCTCCAAATACCCTACCAATCAGTATCTTCTTACTTTGCCTTCCAAACTGCTTGGAACGCCGCGTTTACAAAAGACTCACGGATTCTGATCTGTGAAATTCCCTCCTGACCTGCTCATGCCAAGGCCAAGGCAAATATTCCCTCTTCATTCTGCTGCGATCTCTCCTCTGCCTTGAACCCTGTTGACCACCCGATCTTTAACAACCCTACCTCTATTGGTATCGTGACTATGCAATATAATGGTATCCTCATACCTGACTGGACAGATCCTTCCACAAACCTCCTTCAATGGTCCTTTAACACACACCTCCTGTTCCGTCTTTGGCCGGTCCCTTTCCTTTTCACCTATACACGTCCTCCCTTGGCAAACTCATCTACTCCTTTGGTGGCAATACCATTTATATGCTGACGATTACCACAATTACCTATCCACCCCGGCCTTTACTCCCTCTGTCCTGGAAAAACATATCAACTGCCTATCGGCATCTCTTCAGGATGGCTGACAGATTCCTTCCCAACCTGAGCAAAATGAACTCATCATTTTCTCCTCATCACCGTCCAAGCCCCCTCCCCCAAACATCTCACTTACAGTAATAACACGTATCTCCCCATTCCACAGCTCGCCTTGCCTTCAGGTGTCACCTCGACTCTGCGCTCTCTTTACTCCCCCCATTCAGAACATCGCTAGATACTGCCACTTCAATTCCCGCAACTCTCCAAATCCGCTCCTCTCACAGAGACCACCAAAGTCATGGACACGCTCTCATTCATATTTCTGTCTGGGACTACTGTAACATCATCCTCTCTGGTCTCCCTCTAACTAGAATTTCGCCTATTCAGTCCATCCTGAATGGACGCTGCCCGCATCATTACTCCTCTAACCGCTCCATCCTCATATGCGGCTCCTCTATGAAAATCTCTACATGGCTTCCAGTTGTCCAGAGAATCAAATTCAAGTCCGTCTGCCTGTTGCCTTCATCACACTTCCTGTTCCTCCTAATCTCCAACCTGGTTACACCAAATACAACCTAACCGCCCTCTACGGCTCTTCCAGTGACTACTAATGTACCATCCCACACTCATAACCTCTCACCTTCGCGGCTCCAAGACTCTCTCTAGGGCCGAGCCCTACTCTCGGGAACTCCTCCCGCCCCATCAGACGTGCTCAACCTTTCAACTTCAAAAAGCTCTAAAAACCCACCTCTCCGCCTGTGGCCTATCCATCTTCTCTTTCCTACATCACACCCTGCCAGTCCCATCCCCCCCACCCCCCCCCCCCCCCCCACTATTGTATACCTTGTCCCCAACCTATTAGATTGTAAGCCGTCCGGGCCGGGTCCTCCCTTCCTTCCTTGTGTCAT
>CM070038.1:4326918-4338843 GCA_036250615.1 Ptychadena robeensis | reverse complement strand
AGGAAAGCTGGGTCAGCGTGTGACCACTACACAGGTGAGTTGTTATGCCCTATGCATTAACAGTTTAAGGGGCTGCATAGAGGACCAAAGGGGGGCGCCGAATAATGCCCAAAGAGCCACATGTGGCCCCCGGGCCGCAGGTTGGGCACCTAGGTTTTAGGCCCATCCTCGCAAAGTGGATGGCAACTTTCTTATTGGTATTGAGTTTGTATTGTATTTAGTTTTATTGCTTTACAACAAAAAGAAAATCTGTGGGGTTCAACTTTGATTCCTGGTGGACCTTTAGGACCACTACGTGGCCACTCTACCAGTTTATAATAAACAACAAACCGGTAGATTGTGTGAATTTGTAGGAATGACCATAATGGCATATGTTTTTCATTGGAGAACTTTCCGTACCTTATTGTTGGCTAGGTAAAGATAATTGAGATTCTCCAACTGTTCAAAGAGGTCATCAGGGATTCCTTAAACAAGAGGGAAGAAAGTTCATTATCAGCATGACGGCCATTTTATGATAATATACACGGAACAAGCTTATGATGTACAAAGCAAACCTGTGCTTAATGTTGGCTACCAACACATAGAATAGGCTACCATTGGTGGACTCTGAAGGCTAGTTCTATGGCTGCTATGCTGATCTCATGGCTTCAGTACTTATGGAATTCTTGGAAGATGGAAGGTGAATTGGGACTTTGTTCTGTCTGTAGATAAAGAAAGAATTTAAGCCCAGGGGGTCAACCTAAAGCCGGCCATAGACGTGCCAATTCCCGGTCAAAGTTGCGCACTTCCACCGAACGCATAATGGTCGGTCGCCCGCAACTACAGGGGTGCCCACCTTGAGGTTTCGACCCAAAAAGCCGGTAGGTTGGATCGCACGGTGGTTCGTCCTATCACTACTTTTTGTGGCTGATCCTGTTGTTTTTGACAGCTACTGTGGATGGGGAGTCTCCTCCCTCTCCAAGATAATTGGCTACAATCTGCCGGGAATCCCTGTGTTAGTGGAGCACACAGGATCCCCCTCAGTTCTGCAGCCGACTCCTCACGTGGTCACGTCACCATGCTGTAATGAGTCTGCTACAAGCCTGCCATGGATCGAGACGTCTATGTCCGGCTTTAAGACAAGTAAAAAAAAAAGAATATTTAACAAGGTGAATGGTAAAATGAGCCATTCAGATTTGTCCTGGAAGTTAATTTATGTGTTCCAGTTTGGTCAAGGACTGATCTTTTAAAGACTGTTCTGCCCAACATCCTACCCTTGTTTGGGCCTAAGCTCCTCCCTTGCTTGGGTATTATAATACCTCTGCCCACAGGCTGGCCACTCCCAAATGGCATGTCATGGGTACATCAAATGGAGGATTCTGGCATGTTCCTTGAACTTTACAATACTCAAAACAGTGACTCATGCACCAGTCTTGCCAGCAGCAAATCATATTACATTCTCTGGCAATACCTCAAGAGAACACAGTTAACCCTTCACAGAACCCACCCTGGTAACTCATATAAATAATGCAAGGTCCACCTTACCACACCCTCTCTAAGGAGATCTAATACATTCTAGACCAGGAGTTGGCAAACTTTTTGACTCATGTGCCACAATGTGTTCTAAAATTTCACAGAAGGGCCTGACCAATAGCCTGTAATGGCCACCTGGGATAGGTGTCCCAAGTTCTCATGCCCTAAAGCGTGCCTTGGTGAAAGACGCTCTATCTCCCTCTGCTTGTTCACTGCATTGACATTCGGACTACTAAAGGCATTATGCATGCTCATTGCAGGTAACAAGTGGATGCAACCAATAAAGACTTCCAACTTAAATAAAGATGGGCCAGATTGAAAAGCAAAAGGGGGCGGATCTGGCCCCCGTGCCGTAGTTTGCCCATTTCCGTTCTAGACATTTGGGATGATAAAAAAAAGGAACAACGGAAATTCGAAGTGTGAATGGGGCTTCAGGCTCTCACCAATCCGACTCTTGTATTGTCTCTGAGAGTACTACTGATTGGGTCACTTTTTGGGGAAGTGGAAGCTGTTGGGCCAGGAGAAATGTTATGCTTGCATTGTATAATGCTCTCAGGGTATGTACCGAAGTTGGATTTGGTATTAGCCGTTTGCAAACTCCTATACATCCACATTTAAAATGGCAGATAAGGAAGCCGGGCTGACAATCAGAATACCTGGGAGCAAAGCTGAGCCTGAAAAGGGAAGAGGGGAGTCAAAATCTGGGGATATGGCCAAGCAGGGCCAACTGTATATGGTACAGTATATATGGTGTAGGTAGGATGTGGGCTGGGGGGCAGTTAGTATGGGAGGTGTGGTGAGGATAAATTAGCTGGAGGGGGGAAATCACATGGTCAATGCTGCTCACTTTGTTTTAGCATCCCCTAGATAAGTATTGGGAGCCATGTTGTTCTCCAGGAGCACAACTTCCTCAGCTGTCCTCCGGGTACTTCATGGCAATAATCTCTAAGCATCTCACCCATTACCCATCTCCAGCCGCCTGTATCTGAGAACCAGCCAGATGTGGAGGCCAAGCAGTGGCAGACCACATACCGTTGGGTGGGAGAGGCAGCCCCTGTACTGGTCCTGAGCCAGGGAATTCCCAGTAATACGAATCAACCATTACAAATATGATAACAACAAACATCAGGATAGGGGAGCAGAGGGATGACCTCATCACTAGTGTTGAGCTCCAATATTGCAAATGCCTGTAGGTGCTGACCGATCAGCAAGCACCAGGGGGGCGGGGGGGGATTGTGATATTTTCTTGCTAGCACCCTGCACCCCCCCCCGCTAACAAGTTTGCCAGGGAGCCCGGGCGCAGTAGGGGGGCCTGACAAGCCAGCAGTAGGGGGGCCCGGATAGGGCCCACAGCAGCCCTCTGCTTACTCCCGTAGTGCAACTGTGTCCGATGTGCGGGGGTCTCTGATGGCGCTGCACGACAGGCAGCACGCCAGGGGGGGGGGGGGTTAGATGATATTTATCTGCTTAACAACCTGCCCCCCCTCCACCCCCGCTCCTCAACAAGTTCTGCATGGAGCCCAGACATTCTGCGTACCGGGGCCCCATGATTACCGCCGTCAGGGGGGGAAGGGGGTCGACAGACAGAGCACCGCCGGGGTGGGGGGGGGGGTGGTGGAGGTGGTTTTATGATATTTCTCTGCTAGCCCCCCCCCCTCAACAAGTCCTGCCATGGAGCCCAGACATTTTTTGCTGTACCGGGCCCCATGATTTTTGACAGCTGGCCTGGAAACATCCCCTGTATGTAAGTTGGAGGCAACCACCCCAGTGATACACAAAGAACCAGAGTCTTCCTCAGAAGATGTTTACATAACACCTCTGGGGTATCTCTTATACAAAGCGTCTAGCCTTAAAGCACTTTAATGGTGCAATGAAAACTGCAATAGGCTAAAAACCTCTCTGGGGTAGTCGCGTTTATTACTGCTCTTACCTCTAGAAGTCAGACGATTGTTCTGCAAGTTGAGGGTCTCTAATTTGTAAAGCCTGGTCAGGTCCTCGGGTGGAATTTCTTCTATTTGGTTATTCTATATAACTTACAAATAAGAGAGTCAGCACAAATCATAGAAGTCCAGAGTGACAACAAACAGGGAAGATCACTAATAAAAAAGAATTCAAGAGACCCTGTTACTGCATCCATGCTCAGTCCTGTATACGCCTCCATTGTGTCCAAAAACTCTTAGGGCTTTGACTTCACTATGCACCCTTCTCTATGGCCTTAGGCTTGGACTCCTCTATGCGTTCCAACCTTCTCTATGGCCTTAGGCTTTGACTACTGTATGCGTTTCAACCCTCTCTATGGTCTTAGGCTTTGACTCCACTATGTGTTTCACCCTTCTCTATGGCCTTAGGCTTTGACTTCACTATGCGTTTCACCCTTCTCTATAGCCTTAGGCTTTGACTCCTCTATGCGTTCCAACCTTCTCTATGGCCTTAGGCTTTGACTCCTCTATGCTTTTCACCCTTCTCTATGGCCTTAGGCTTTGACTCCACTATGCATTTCACCCTTCTCTATGGCCTTAGGCTTTGACTCCTCTATGCTTTTCACCCTTCTTTGTGGTCTTAGGCTTTGACTCCACAATGCGTTCCACCCTTCTCTATGGCCTTAGGCTTTGACTTCTCTATGCATTTCACCCTTCTCTATGGCCTTAGGCTTTGACTCCACAATGCATTTCACCCTTCTCTATGGCCTTAGGCTTTGACTCCACTTTGCTTTTCACATGTGATAGAGATATCAGTGGCAGTCCTGCCTTTGGTCACCAAGACACTTTCAATGAATGTTTTCCCTCCTTGTCATGTCTTTTCTACCATTCCTGCAGCACCTCCCCTGGATCTCTGGCTACACATATCGGTGCATCCTCGACATCCCTTTAGCATTCCAATATGGATGCTAGTGGAGGACGATGAATGTCTCCAGGGTGAAGCAGCACTCAGTCCTAGGAAGATCGATGCCCTGGGCGGGCACCCCAGTCTGTTCCCCCCTCCCTTGGATGAATTCCCGGTGTGTGCTGGTCAGTCACAGACTTACGAACCCTGTGACTCACCAGCACTTCTCCAGAGACAATCTTCTCTTTCCCCCGGGCAGCCGACAACATTGAATTTCCAATGCCCAGATGCCACCCTGGGCAACCGCCCATGTTGCCCTTATGTAAAACCGCCACTGCACCAACAGTGATTATAAAAAAAGTGATTGTTCTCTGCCCCTGTTGTATACATGTGTATACCTAGTGACACCATTGTTTTCTGGTCCATGGATTGACATATCTCTGCTGGAGACCCAATGGTCCTACATTTTTCTACCTTGGCGTCTTTCGCTCCTGACCCAAAACCAGAATTTAACAACTGCTTTATGAGAGCCTCAAAACTAAAAGGTCTGGAGCTTCAGGAAAGCTTTGATCTAATAAAGTAATGTAAAGAAAATGTACAAAACGTACCCTATGCAACCAAAGGTCTAAGTTTCTGACAAATGGAAAAACCATATGATCATTCTGATATACAATGGTTGAATTTGAAATGATCTCAGATATGAAACATTTTATTACATAGACCGGATGACGCTTAACCCTTCAGACCTGCAGAGATAGATGGTTTGTAAATTCCGGGAGGTCTATTGGAAATTCCCTCAGATCCACACCGGCGCAGTCCACCACCCCCTCCTGGGTGCAGGTACAATCCTTGGGACACTCCAGGGACTTGGAAGTTGGCTCCAGTATGACGTCATCGTTTTCTTCTTCTTCCTCTTCTTCTCCGTAGACTCCATTGGAGGAGACCAACAGCAGCGTGAAGAAGAGAGCAGGAATGCAGCGCCTCATTTCCCTGCAGAAAAAGTGGAAGGACAGTTCATCATTGACCCAGTGACCAAAGATATCTGAAGAATAAGTGTCATAATACATCAATGATTGGCTAAGATTAGTGATGGGCAACTGAGTAGATATGAAGGGCCACAAGTGCGGCCCTCGGCATCACTAAAGGGCTGCACATAGCATCAATCCAGACCCACCCCCATCGACATATCTCAGCAGGCGGTGGACCAGATCCCGACAGGCAGTTAAAGCCCGACAGCACCCACCCCCCTCCTGCGCTCATATGTAGACCTGGTTTCCCTGATCAACATTGACAATTTTACTGATGTAGGAGCCACAGTTAATTAGGAAAGCTGGGTCAGCGTGTGACCGCTTCACAGGTGAGTTGCTATGCCCTATTTATTAACAGTTAGGTTTTCAGGCAGCATGTGGACGGGGGCCGCCAAATAACGCCCAAAGGGCCGCATGCGGCCCCCGGGCCTCAGGTTGTTCACCTAGGGCTAAGATGATAAACAATAACATCAAGAACTAGAGTCATTAAACCCTAAACAAAAGGATAACTTTTTAATAATAAATACCCCTAAAGAAATTATTTCAAACTCTATGGCCCAGGTGCCCAACCTGTGGCCCTTTGGGTGTCCTTCAGCGGCCTCAGTCCTCCACTTGTGGCCCCCGAAACTGTTAATGCAAGTTATTTAACTATTTTAAATAATGTCCTCCATCTATACCTGCTTTCATTTTTAATTATAAAATGCTTATACAAGTCAGTATAGGTTGAAAATGTTGGCCGGAGTAACTACTGGAGCAACAAGATCCTTTTCGGTAATTCCTATGTCCAGTTCCATCACACAACTCAGCCACACAATAAATGGATAGTCCACGCAAGGCGGACAGTTCAGCGGCGAACATGGATGTTCACCCTCCTTCTCGCCGGCGAGCAGTGCGGGTGTTGGACCCGCTCCGTTTGCCGGCAAGAAGATCTCTATTCTTCCTCTGGCAGGATCAGAACCTGTGTGATCGTGCATGAGGAAGAATCTTTTCACTAGAAGACCGGGCATGCAGCCGGTCTCCTAGTGAAAGACCGGCTCGGGAACAGGAAGTGACGTCAGTGACGTCACATCCGGCGCCCTTGACCAGGAACTATGCGTTCCAGGGACCGGATGTGACGTCACTGACGTCACAACCGGTTTTTCCGATTCAAATTCCCCGCCTAGTGGCGGGGAATTTGAATCTGTCCGCGAACAGGCGGACAGCGGACGTCTTTAGAAGTCCGACCCGCACGTTCGCGGACAGTCCTGGCCGATGTTCGGCCATCACTAGTGATGAGCAGCATAGGCAATATTCGAATACGTGATATTTCACGAATAATTCTACTAATATTCGATTCTATATTCGGAAATGCGAATATTCGCGGTAATACCATACCATTCGCAAACGCGAAAATCATATTCGCATCGCGAAAATCTTTAAAATGAATGCTATGTTTATTTTCACAATGCGAATATTATTTTCGCAATACATGGCCATATTGCGAATATTCGGAATTGCGAATATCCGCCGAGATATTCGAGATATTGGCGAATTCTCGAATTGCCGATATTCGCGAAAAATATTCGGCATTTGAATATTCGAGCTCAACACTAGCCATCACTATTCTTCACATTACTCAAGGCAGGGATGGGGTTCAGGCTTAGGATGCTATGTTGGACACTACCTGCTGCAGGGGATATACTGATGGCTCTCTCATCCAGTGAGGAAGAAGTTGAAGAAAAGGGGAAAACAAAGAGTGTAGTGGCGGTGCTATGTAAGGTGGATGAGGAGGGCCCTTTAAGACGCCAGACCGAGATCCAAGAGCACCCATGGGGTGGTAAGTGCATTATCAAAGATCCCCCCTGATCACGCTCGTAGAGAATAAATGGGTTTAAAGGTTGATAGGTCACTCCCCCACACGTCACCAAATCCGACCCTCTTTTCAAAAAGTTTGGACACCCCTGTGCTGAGTGAAACAGTAGTTTCTATCAGTCCCAGATGCGCTGTATCCACATACGTTGCTATGAATTCCCAGCTGTTCCACTAATCACTATTTCCAACTTTCTTGGCACAAACTCATGAAAAGTGGAATAATTTGGCCGGCAGAGCCTCACATTGCTCTGATATTTGACAGACTCGGCCTGTCACTGGTGCTGGTGGTTCCACTGAATGCTGAGACATGGAAGTTCACAAACTTTCCAGATCCCTTACCCCTAACCTAATTTATTTCCAGATCTGTGAATATTGTGGTCACTGCTCTATAACAATGGTGACAGAGCAGATAACATGAGAGTTAATGAGAGAAGAGAGAATAAACAGCATAGGGGAAAACAAAGTATAAACCAAGGTGGACACATGTGACAACATTTACATATATCTTCTAATGAATAATTAAAGTATTTAAAGTCAGTGGTGATGTCAAGACACAGATGATATCCATTTACCGTATTTTCAGGACCATAAGACACACTTTTTCACCCCCAAAATCAGGGGGAAATAGTGCCTGCGTCTTATGGTCTGAATGCGCAACCCCGAGCTGTCAGATGAGATGTTGCCACAACCACATCCCTCATCTGTACTGTACTGCTTCTACCAACAGAGCCCTGCTGATAGAAGCAGCAAATCAGAGAGACACACATCCAGCTGGCAGCTTCCATGTATGTCTGCCTGTCAGCTAGTGCAGCTCACAGTTGACAAGAAGGGAGCGAAGAGTACAGAATCCCCCCCTTCCCCCCCCCCCTTCTGCCTGAAGTGTGCTCTCTAGTGACGCCATTGTTGTGGCTGAAATTGGGTACTGCAGGAAAAAATTTCCAACTGATTTCACATTTCAAGCGTCTTTTGGTCCGGTGCATCTTCTATTTCGAAATGTTCTATGTGTGCACTAGTATTCGGCCGCAAACTTCTAGCTGGCGAGCAGTACGGGTGTTCAACCCGCCCCGTTCGCCAATGAGAAGGAGCTCACTATTCTTCGTCCGGCAGGATCAGGAGCAGTAAGATCCCACCAGAGGAGGAATCTTTTCACTGAAGACCAAGTAGAGAACCCGGTCTTGCAGTGAAAAGCCGGCTTGGTAAACCAGAAGTGATGTTACATCTGGCAATGGCAACCAAGAACTATGCATTTCACGGACCAATAGGCGGGGAATTTGACCCAAAGCATACAAGTCATTTAACAAAAGAACGGCTTCAACAGAACAAAATACGCCTTCAGGAGTGGCCCAATCAGAGTCCTAACCTCAATGCTGTGGCATGACCTTAAGAGAGCGATTCACACCAGACATCCCAAGAATATTGCTACACTGAACCAGTTTTGTGAAGAGGAGTGTCCAAAATTCCTCCAGATCGTTGTGCAGGTCTGATCTGCAACTACAGGAAATGTTTGGTTGAGGTCATTGCTGCCAAAGGAGGGTCAACCAGTTATTAAGTCCTTGGGATTACATACTTTTTCCACCCTGCACTGTGAATGTTTACATGTTATGTTCAATAAAACATGAACACATAGAATGTGTGTGTAGTATTATTAAGCAGACGGTGTTTCCTATTGGTGTGACTTCAGAGCGCATTTTATGACCAATCCATGCAAAACTCCACGGAATCTCAAAGGGTTCACATACTTTTTCTTGCAACTGTATATATACATATACAAGTGTTAGTTTCATACTTTTAAAGGGTAAAAGAGATGATAAGAGGAAGATTAGAGGAATAGAGATTTCCCTTTATTTCTTGTACTAGGAGAATATACAGTATCTTTAAAGTACCTACCGAGGTGACCTTATCCTGTAAGGTTCTGGTCCTCACACTTAAAATTTTCCAACACCCAACTCTTTTATATTGTTGAACCCAAATATTCGAATTACGAATATATTCAAAGAATATCGGCTCTTCGAGAATTTGTGAATTTCGCAAATATGATGGATATTCGCAATATCATGGACTGTCAAGCTTATGGCCATGGATCGCAATAATATAATCACAAATAAATACCCCATGTGACCATTCATTTTGAAGATATCATTAGGATTTTGCAAATTTTGTATTGATTATTGAATATACATATATATATATATTTCATGTGCCGCCTGCCAATAGTCACAGGACAAGTACATAGAACGCACAAAATTTCCCATTTCCCTCAAAAGCTAAATTTGGTGCCTTGGGTAAACTTCTTTTTAAAACTCTAACGCAGGTCCCTGGTGGCAGCTTCCTGCTTTGAAATGAACACATCCAAAATCAGTAAGTAATGCAATGCAAGGGTTCCCTCTGGACGTGAACTGGAAAACCAATTCTAAGGGTTGGTTTCTACTGCGTCTGTTTACCCTTATGTACCGTGTTTTCCCAATAATATGACAGTGTGTTATATAATAATTTTTGCTCCCAAAGATGCCCTACGTCTTATTTTCAAAATGGCGCAGGAAACTCAGACTACCATTTTAGTAACCCCTTCTGATCCTCCTTGTGATTGCCCCCTCTGATCCTCCCTGTCCAGAGTTACTGTATAGATATATATATCTATATATAGATAGATAGATAGATAGATAGATAGATAGATAGATAGATAGATAGATAGATAGATAGATAGATATGGGCTAGATAGATAGATAGTATCAGTATAGAAACAGATACATAGTATCAGTATAGAAACAGGGTAGCGCACACCTATCGTAGGGAAAAAGACACCAACACAAAACAACTCATTCATTTTAATGGGATACGAACCACTGCTGCTGTGCCCCAGATGTGCGGTGTGTCCATTGAATATCAAAAAAATGCATTAGTGGGATGTGGAAAATAATACAAACAAACCCTAAGTACTTCTAAGCAATAGTGGGTGTCAGTCATCATTTGGTATCTTCTGACTAGTGCCAATCCCTAAGATCCCATTGCCTTGGCTTCTCCTGTGATAATTAGAGGCCCCCAGCTAAAAATTGGTTGATCTGTGAAATCCAGCCCGTTGCTCCCTGTGAATGGTAAAGTCTCCTTGTATTGCATATGTAAGAAAACCTCTACAACCCTGGATCCCTGGCTACACATTATCATACATCCTTGGCATTCCTTTAGTTGTGAGGGGAGATTTAAGCCCCCGCATACACGCCTAGATTTTCTGTTCAATCAACATAAAAAGATAAATTTTGGGGGGTCAGGGATATTGGTGATTGATTGTATGTTTGCCAACTGTAGTAACAGATATTTGATCAACTTTTTTGTAGATAGACTGAAAGTGTAATGCTGGCCATACACTCTGAGATTAAAATTACGATCCATTAAAACCGACCAATGAAAGCATTTTATCGGCCTGAAATCCACACATGTCCACATGGTACAACCGATAAAATACGATCGTAATTGCAGTTTTTTTATTTATTTATTGGACATGTTGAAAAATTTTAATTGGTCTGGGAACATCGGGAAACTTCATAGTGTTTTCATAGTGTTTACCGACCAATTACTGCCGACGCTTCCCCTTTAAAAAAAAAAAACATCACAATGGCCGATATAAACGGCGATTAATTTAGATTGCATTCTCGTAAAAAAATAAAATACGATCCTAAATTGGATTTTCAATGTGGTAGCTTTTTTGCTGAATATTACGATCCAAACCGATACCGCCGCCGGGATATATTGGTCTGTTTTAATGGATCGTAATTTTAATATCGGAGTGTATGGCCAGCTTAATGCATTTCAATACAACCAATTAAAATTTACCAGCACGTCCAATCCTTTTTCAATCAATTTTTTCCCCAATTTTAATTGGTTTAGGTTGATCTAACCATGTGGGCTGCCATAGATTTTCAATCAATCAACCAAAAAAATGGATTGAATTAAATTGATTGGATGAAAAATCTGTATGTGTATGGGGGCCTTAAGGCTTGTAATCCAGGGCTTAAAAAAGTTAAAGCGGACCTACCACCAGAAATCTATGTTTTCATGGATGGCACTAGAAATGCCAATAATAGGGAGGAATGCAGTAAAAAAACTCAAAAACGTACCTGTAATGAGCAATTTAACAAGATTACCACACAGCTTCCTCACTTCCTGGTTCACTGCAAGGCAACACATGAAACACATGGTGGTGCAATATCGCGGGTGGCCACTGGGGGCGTTCATTGATCTTCTATGGGAATTTTCAAAGCAGCTCACTGTGAAATCTAAGCTCCCTGTGATGTGCAGCCGATGTCTGCTGAGACCATGAACCAGGAAGTGAGGAGAAATGCCGGATTATATTCCTAAATTGCTCATTACAGGTAAGTTTTTGGGGTTTTTCACTGCATTCCTCCCTATTATTGCCACTTCTAGTGCCATTCATGAAAACCTAGATTCCTGGTGGTAGGTCCGCATTAAAGTTGAAGATTTAAGCCTAAAAGTATGTGATTGCCCTGTGCTTGTATATATACATTTGAGCCCATAATTATGCATTGTTTGGTCACAATGATGTTTCCTTCATTTGGTGTAGAAAAGGAGAAGCCTTGAACCCAAAGAACACCATCCCCACTGTCACATATGGAGGTGGGAATCTAATGCTTTGGGGGTGTTTTTCAGCCAATAGACCATGGAACCTAATCACAGTAAAGCAGCCCATACACGGGTC
>CM070038.1:4096008-4108687 GCA_036250615.1 Ptychadena robeensis | reverse complement strand
GGGGACAGAAACATTGCGATGATGTCCTGAGGTGCTCTGTGAAATGAGACAATGAAGACAGTTCAAAACTGAATAACATCTGGGGCTCTTTCACACTATATGTAAGGTCAACTGCACCACAAGTGTATTGTATTTCAGATGTATTAAGCATATGCTTGGGTCAACTCAGTTCATCAGAAGAGCAAACACCGGCAAAATGTACGCAGCAGTGAATTTCAAAATAGGGCTTCAAATGTAACTTATTAAGCCCCCCATACACGCTTAGATTCCCACATGATTTGTCAGACGATCGACCAATCGTGTGTGCTCATGGCAGTCGGCCGAAAAATCAGGTGCTGATCTAAAGCTTAAAGGTCCGCCAAATTGATCTAAGCCATTACAGACATGTCCATAATTCATAGATCGGTCTACTCCAAAGTAGAGATGATCGAATTTTTCGACTTGAAAAATTTGTGAGCTTATTGCTAAGCCCCTGAAAATGGTATCATCACCAAACTTGCTGAAGATGTAGAGAAGGGTTGTAGGAACATTTGAAAAAATTTTTTTTGCTCTAGCACATGTAGTTTTTGCATAAATTAAGTTCAAAGTTAAAGTTGAAATTCCGATTTTCGCATTTTTTACTTGAATTTGAACCTAATTTGTGAAAAAACTGTTTCTGTTAGAGACACACTTTTTTGCAGTATACCCCCAACCCTTCTCTACATCTCCAGCAAGTTTGGTGATGATACCATGCTCAGGGGCTTTGCAATTAAGTCGAAACCGGCGAAATGGTCGAATTTTTTTAAAAAAATTCGACCATCTCTACTCCAAAGTACAGGTATGTCTCCTCAGCTCGGTCGTGGATCCCAGACAGGGCTGAGGACACAGAGCCTGTCTACAGCTACCTGCTTCTCTCCCTCGTTGTTAGGGGGGAAGGGGGGAGCTAGGCTGCCAGCTCACTGACAGTCTCAGTGACCTCTTAGGGTCTTCTCACAGCCGGGGTGCCTAGATGCTGTCTGCCAGGTCCCCATAGCTGCTCCGGGCCCTGGGGGCAGCCCGAGCAGCTAGGGGGACCTGACGGACACAGCATCAAGGATCAACAGAATCAAGTAAGTATTGTATTTTTCAGACTATAAGAATAAAATAAAAATACAATACAATAAAAAAAATAAAAATAAAATACAATAAAATCAATGGGAAAGTGTCCCTGCGTCTTATAGTCCAAATATGTAAAAAAAAACAATTTCTTTAGTCCCAACCATCCTCAGAGTAATAGCTCTGCATCCCAGGAAGCAGAAATGTGTCCCATCCCCTCCAGCCAAGCCAAAAAGCCACTGCCAAAAGGGAGATCTTATCTGCATTAGCACTAGCAGTACCCATTCTCTGAACACACTGGCCAACTTATGGAGAGACACATTTTACAATTAGATAGCATGAGTTTTTACATTAACATTCTGCATTGCAATAAATACATTTTGTAAAAAAAAAAACTCATATCTCCTTCCATACGTAAATAGCTGCTCATGGGTAAGTTGTTAGTTCCAGATTGTAAAATGTGTCTCTCCATAAGTTGGTCAGCATGTTCAGAGAATGGGTACTGCTAGTGTATAGACACATGGTAAAGTTTCAGCCCTGAGGCCAATACCTCCTGGCGCTGGGCTTTTTGGCTGGAGGAATACAGAGTGAATACTGCATGGTCCAGTCCTGCACACTTTGCTGGAACATTCTCTATATTCACTTGATATGTGAATGTTTTTATTTTTTCCCTTCAAAACTTTGGGTGCGTCTTATGGTCTGATGCATCTTATTGTTCAAAAAAAAGTGTCCCTTACCTTCTTTACACGGGCTGCAGTCCCAAAGTCCGGATCGGTTGATGCTGCGTTACTTTTCTCAAGGTCCAGGGCAAACATTACATTCCCTGCCTCCAAATTAACCATAAGATATAGGCCATGCATGGACAGAGAGAAGCAACACAGACGCTCTCCTGAGTCTGTGAAAGAGGGAGGGGTTGCTAGGTTAATCAGAACATAATTTGTAAAGTCAATTTTTGGGTTAATTTCTGTAGTCTTGGAAAGCATAGCATTCTCCAGTCTTCCTGGTGGTGACCTTGGCATATGGCCATGAAGCTTCTGTCCTCTCTGAAAGCAAACTGTGGTAATATCTGAGATATTATTTTTAGGGAAAATAATAAGCAAGATGGCAGGCTATATACAGGCGGATGAGTATATGAGTATATAGCATTTATATAGCACAAGAACAAAGGTAAAAGGCAAAGTAATAAAGAGTTATCCAACTCTGGTTACCCAATTGCAATTGCCCCCACATCACCCCGCAGCCCCTCCTCTCTCAGTGCCTCACGTTGTGGTCCGACATACTACACGTGTTAGATGGGTAGATTTTTTATTTTGTCTCTGCATTAAACTGAATGGAATGTAATTTAAGTAGCAGGCACTCCAGATGGTCAGATGCAGCAGTTCAGAAGTGACCCAAGGTAGGCCGGGTATCCAGCCCACTGGGACGGAAGTACCGGTCACTAGAAATGGTCGAATTTTTTTTTATAAATTCAACCATTTTGATGACTTCGAGTTAATTGCAAAGCCCCTGAACATGATATCATCATCAAGCTTGCTGGAGATGTAAAGAAGGGTAGGGGGTATACAAAAAAAAAAGTATGTCTCTAAAGCTAGCCATACACGTGTCGATTCCTGAGCGATCGATCAACCATCCGATCGATTCCGGTGAAGTCACAGGCGTCTATCGATCGACCATACAAGTCTGTGCCTACCACCTTAGGCCACCGATTCCTGGTCGATTCTGTTACCAGTCGATCGATTCACAAATGTCAACGCCCCTTGATGTGTGCCCGATCGATCAGAAAACACCAACAGGTTGGTTCCCTGGCCGATCCGATTTGGGGGCCATGTCGAACGGGCGGGGTCGATCAGTCAAGATGGGCTGCACTCAATTCCCCGTCGATCGATCGGCGTGCACGCACCTGGTGATCGATCGGCCAGGAATCGTGTGGGAAATCGACCTGTGTATGGCCACCTTAACCTTGGCCACCTTAACACAGTTTTTGCACAAATTAAGTTCAAAGTCAAGATTTCAAAAATTGGAATGTTTTTAAACTTAATTTATGCAAAAGCTACATGTGCTAGACCAAAACTTTTTTTTCAAATGTTCCCCAACCCTTCTCTACATCTCCAGCAATTTTGGCGATTATGCCATGTTCAGAGGCTTTGCAATCAGCTCACTAAGTCAGCAAGTCGAAAAATTTGACCATCTCGACGGGTCACGGGCAGCTTACACGGCAGCATGTAGTGCGGCTGGCAGTAGGGGACTGCGTGTGCTATTCTGCCTGGCAGCTGCATGCACGCCGGGTTGAACAGTGGAGAGTAGTAGGCCGCGATTGGAGCAGCAGGAGACAAGATGCTCGCTCCTTCCTCACTCTCCCCCAAAGGCCCCCCCCCCCTGAGGCAGGCCCTCCCCTTAAGTATTCGGGGAACCCCAGGGCATGCTGGTCTGGGGGCTTAAAGGGGACCTCGTCCTCACTGGACAACTCCCTGCCACTACACATCCAATAGATCACATTATCAACATAAGTTGGCACAAATATACAGAGGATGAGCTGTCCGACCTACGAGTTCATTTACCGATCTAGCAAATAAAACTTGAACAGTAGGAAACTTAAGAAACCTTTCCAGAAACCAGTTACTTTATGATGATGTCGCTAAAAAAACCTATATCTATAATATAGGTTTCTATATCTATATATATATATATCTATAATAACAACTTGTAAAAATACAAGTTAGTTTTGAATTTTCATTTAAGCGCGTGTGAACACAGTTACAATGTTTTCCTAAACAGACGATTGATTATCTTTCCATCTGCCGGAGAAGGATTTCTGGCTGACATTTGGCGTTTGTCACCGGTCGGGATAATAAACATGGCGGAGGAGAGAATGACAAATGACGGCGTCTCAGCTGATGGGTTTCTATTGCTACGGGCTTGACAGCGCGTCGAATGAAAGCATGGCACCTCCGGCCTCCTCTGCTACACCGGACATTCCCGGCGAGAAGACTGCCAAGGGGCATATTCTTTCCAAGAACGCAGGGCACTCTAGGCTGTCAGAATGATTAATATGGAGGTGTTCTCGGTTCTCAGTTCAGCTTTTCTTTTTTTCAGGAGACAAATGTATATCTTATCAGGGGGCAAAGATTGTGCAAAGTGCAGCTCTGCTCTTGTAACCTCTTCAGTGCCGCTCTCCGCCATTGTATTGTGGAGTGATGGCTGGAGGAGGGGCCATGCATCCTAGAACAGATAAAGATGTCTCTTCAGGACCATGGACAGGGCAATGTACTTTGCAGCTGACTGATAATGTACTTAAGAATTATCTTTCCACTGGAAGGAGAGCGGAGTAAAGGGCTACGTGACAGAAACCAATGCTGTGACCACCTGTTATATTGGCAGAAACCAAGTACAACAGGAGTATTGCCATCTTGAATTAAGCAAATTGGTCATTTTGTTGTGCAGCTGCTGAGTTGAATACCTGGCATCTGAAGTGTAGTATATGAGATTTGGTTTGTTAAATAATTGCAATTAAAATTTTTGGTGTAAATCATAAAGTGAATCTTTATTAAAAAAACAACAAACAACATACTTACCTGTTAGCTGTCTTGATCTAGGGCAGATTGATACCCGAACCAAAAAAAATGTACCTACCTTGCCCACTTCCTGGTTCCCACACCGCCATCCTTTGGGCTTGTTCCCGTTAGTGCCATTGACAATAATCATTTGCATGGACATGCTACTGAATGGCGGCTCCCCGCGCTTTTGATCAAGGGTCGCGGACGGCCTTGGTCGATCACCCCAGATCATGCCCTATAGACATGAATGGAGGCAATCAAAAATTGTGTGTGGCCGTGATTATTCTCTATGGGTGCCTGTGCCCAATTGCCCCGGATCGTGCTCTATAGACATGAATGGACGCCATCAAAAATGGCATGTGGCCACAATCATTCTCTATGGGCGCAATCAGGGGCAATCTTGCATAATGCACTTTTTGTTTAAATCGTGTCACCTGGTCAATCGCGCACAATCGCGAATGTCGCATCAAAAATCGCATCTGATCACTCTAGTGGACATAAACCCTTTGAACTTTCTTCCAGACTCGGCGCCACCTTTCCAATGGTTGTGATAGACTGGAGCAAAAACTAGAAGAAGGGATATTCCTTTGTTGTTCCCCTCAGCACTGCCCCTGCAGTGTCCATCATAAACTAAAGGGGCAAAGGGCTCTATGTCTATCTTCACAAGTCTCATTGCACCTACAGTGCACTGTGGCATTACATCACTGGAGGGGTGGAGCAGAGACTCGAAGTAGGGATCTTTCCTTGCCTTTCCCCTCAACACAACCCCTTCAGTGTCCATCATAACCTGGAGGGGCAAATCCAAGCAGAGGCTAAATAAAAGTTTGTATGTTTATCTTCCCAAGCCTTCTTTCACTCACAGTGCGCTATGGCATGAGATCACTTGAGGGGAGCAGAGACTAGAACAAGGCATCTTCCTTTGCATTTTCCCTCAACACCACCCCTTTAGTGTCCATCAGAAACTGGAGGGTTAGAGCCAAGCAGAGGCTAGATGAAGGGATCTATGTCTATCTTCCCAAGCCTCCTTGTACCCACAGTGCGCTGTGACATGACATTGCTGTGGGGGGTGGAGCACAGACTAGAACAAGAGATCTTCCTTTGCATTTTCCCTCAACACCACCCCTTTAGTGTCCATCATAACCTAGAGGAGCAAAGCCGCACAGAGGCTAGAAGAAGGGTTCTATGTTTATCTTCCCAAGCCCCCTTGCACCTGCAGTGCGCTGTAGCATGTCATCACTGGAGGGGTAGAGCAGAGACTAGAAGTAGGGATCTTCCTTCGCCTTTACCATCAACACGACTCCTTCAGTGTCCGTCATAAAATTGAGGGGCTTAGCCAAGCAGAGGCTAGATATGTTTATCTTCCCAAGCCCCATTGCAAACCAGTACACTGGAGGGGAGGGTTGAAGCATCAACTAATTTTTCAGCTTTGGCAGGGTCCTCTCCTTCTCCTGTCTTCTACAGTGTGGCTCAGGGGTTAGATTTTCATGGCCAAATGTGGTCACTTTGAAATTGCTTACCTTATCCAGACAACTCAAAAGCTGGCTCCTTCTTCCTGGATGATGGACCCCAGGATCAGTGACGACAGCAGGGATGTGCGGCTGCCCACAAGGTTCGCCAGTAATGGCCGCCCAACCTGCTACAAGTCACACATGGGGAGATACGGCAGAGGCTAGACCGGGTGGGTAGTTAAATCAGATAACACTGGGAGGATAATGATAAGCACACGTTTAGCTTTTCCGTATAACCGGCCAGAAATGTAAAAACCGCTGTGACCCGCAAGGGGTGTGCAGGTACGACAGCTGAAACCTTCAGTTCCATTGAGCTGGCTGCCTATTCTGAATCTTCTTCACCACCAGCTAGACTTTGTCCGGTTTAATGTGCTTATTCAGGATTTTCTGCTTTTTATATCTATTTGAACTCCACTTGTGAAGAATTTTAAAAAGAGGGATTCAGGGGGAATAAAGGGAAAGCGTGCGGGCGGTCTTGTGGTAAGGCTGATAAAGAAGCCATTGTGTAGGCACAGCCGACCAGCTGAATCATAAGTAGTAGCCCCCCTGGTGCCAATGCGTCTGTAGAATAAAATAGCCAGGCTACATTTAGAATACCAGTCTCCCAGTATTGGAGGTCTTCATTTTTTTTTTTGAGGAGGGGGGGGGGGTAAAGTGGCTTCGGCTCCTGAGGCTTTCATCGCTTTTGAGGCTGTGAGCTGCTGCTGTGCTGTTATTCCTCAGAGATAATAATCTCACCGCTGAGCAGTAAAATCAGATTCTTTTCTTTCTGCTCGAGTGTGAAAGATACTGAGAGGTCCGGGATTCAGAAAAAAGTGAATGTGTGACTTGGGGTAATATTGACATTGACATGTCTCTGGCACATATGAGTACAGTCTCTTTAATGGAGATGGGAAACATTTTCCATTTCCTGGTTCACCCTCTTCCAACAGTAACAAAAACAGAACCGTAAGTGATATATATCTCATTTGGGGGAAAGTCTTCCATCTTCACACAGAAGCCGTCCATCGGATGTCACATAGACAGCACATTTGCCGATAGAGTTAACATCCTTGGCGGTCTGCCCGTACTACGTTCGTGCAGAGTTTTTTTTAACAAAACACACTGTGCTGCCAGTCCTCTGCGATTCTGCATCGCTACAGGTCACAGATCGTCTTGTAGTGGCCAGGGGTTGTGTAGTCAGGGTGAGGTCCCCTTTAAGCCCCTGGCCCCAGGGTTTCCTGAGCACTTAAGGGAGTTCCCCGCCTCGTGGGCTGGGCCTTTTGTGGAGAGCAAGGAAGAAGCTAGTAGCGCGTCTGCTGCGGTTTCGTCTGCGGCCATGTACTCCTATCCAGTTAGCCTGGTGTGCGTGCAGCCGACAGGCATAATAGACTCGCAGCCGCCATACCAGCCACCCGAGACCCCTACTGCCGTGGGGTGGATGCCCAGACCCACGTGGGTCCCACTGGAGCCTGCATCCCTGGTATATAGCATCTCATTCAAGCCTGGTCCAGCGCTGCCCGTGTCCCTGTGCCGTCCTGGGGTAAGAGCCGGCCCACGTCGAGTTATCACAAGGATCTTTATTCTGGACTACACTTTAGAACTATTGCTCTGGACCGTTGGTGTAATCTCAGTTATCTTTGTGCACCGTTGTGCCATTTGTCACCAGCGAGACCCACCTCCAGGGCCTCACAGATCAATAAAGTTCCGGTTAAGCATTACGGCTGCCTCTGTCGCCTGATTGATTCCTGTGTTTATTTATCCCGCACCACGTCTTTGATGTCTTCACCATAGATCTCTATTGTAATGGAGGGACATCCCTTTCCCAGCCCACATGTAGAGGGGAGGGGGAGAGATGGGGAATCAGAGTACAATGTATATTGCCATACCACCAGGGAGGTTAATAAAGGGACATTAAAGCCAGCCATACAATCCCGTACAATCGTCAAACAATTGATCGTGGTGTGGTGACACATGAAATCATTCGTGCGCAATCCATTTCTGATCGATACTTTGGATGTCGACCCTCGGCCCCAATCCAAAATAAGGGCTTGTTTCCACCAGAGCAGTGGTTCCCAAACGTTCCATGCAGGGCCCCCTTTTCTATTTGGGAACATTATTGAGCCACCCTCCCCGTTCAAACACAGGTTAAGATTGAGGGTCTGCGCCCCCTTTGAACACCTTCACGCCCCCCCCAGTTTGGGAACCACTGCACTAGAGCAATCGACTGCAGATGGACCGCGGTTGATCGCTCACCCTCTGTGTTTGTACGCGATTTTCACCACGATCGGGCACGATCTTGAACACAATCGGAAATTTTTTCCTGATTGCCCCCGATCGCGAGCCATTGCGCCCATAGAAAATGTATAGACACTGTCAAAAAACGCATCCATATTTACTGGGGCCGCGATTTTTTACCAGGTGCGATTTTCAAAATGCGGTTGGGTGGTGTTCAAAATCGACCCTTAAATCGCATCTGCGCATGATCCCTAAATGGAAACTGCCTAATGAGTGTCAATGGGAGCGATCGCCAGCAGTCACCGCGAAGCGATTAAAAACACGTCCATCGGCGGCCGATCACTCTAGTGGAATCAAGCCCTTATGGTGATAGAAAATGGATTCACCAACATGATGGATTCCTGTTTGATTCAGATTTCTATGAAGCGGGATCGATTGCTCCAGATGGGCTGCATTCAAATCGCCAACGCGCACATTAGTTGATCGTTCGGGAATCACAGTAAAAATCGTCCTAGTATAGGGGCTTTGCTGCAGATTGACAGCCACCTTCCGTCCAACATAACGGTTACTCGTAGTCGCATGTTTTATACAATCGTGTGATTTTATAGCCCAACATAGTCCCTAGGTCATAAGTAAAAATAGTATACTGCTGTAACAGACCTGTCAACCCTCCTGTTTTGGCCAGGAAAGTCAAGTGTTTTATGTGGCTTTCCCGGCCAAATCACAATTTCAATAAATCCCAAATTTCTTCAGAGATTTTGAAATCGGGCGGAGGTAGCAGGGAGGGGGCGTTACTCTCCCTCCCCACTTGTGTAGATGATGTGCGGAGTGGGACATTACTAGAGAGAGTAACGCCTTCCCCCTCCTAGGTTAGGAAGGTACAAAATGGGAGGGCGGAGACTTAAATCTCCCGAAACCGGAAGTGACATAGAATATGTCACTTCCGGTATTTGGAACGCTGAAGAGTCCTGTCGAAATACCGGAAGTGACGTCACTTCCCTTATTCCCGGCCGGCGAAGTTGACAAGTATGCTGTAGTAGAAGAGCTCATGGGTCTCTGAAATAGCAGTAGTCAGGTGATGGAAGTGTCCAGAACCTGCAAAGACAAAAACACAATGAACCTTATCCTGTTCAATTAATCCACTTTAACCCCCTGATAAAGGGGGGTTCTACGCTCCTTGGTGTCTGGGGGAATATGGCCACCTTTGTTTGTTATATAACCCGGTTACCTTGTCCGACCATCCAGTCCTTCATGTATTCATCAGTAACATAGAACCCATACAGATGCTTATATATAAAATGGTTTACTGATAACATAGAGATGACAAAGCAATGGACATTACACAAAGTTACAGAGACTACTAATAACACAATACATATCAACACTACTAAACACAATACATAGAATACAGCATACCCAGCAGCCTCGGTTCCTGCACCCTGGATTCTAAACAATATGGCTTATAAGGTGTATGTATATACAGTATATCCAGACTATACCATGTATAATGTATACAGGATTAACACTTCTACCCAAAACGGACCATTAGTATATGTACATATAGAGACTCATGCATAAACAGCATATATATCTGTTAGTCTATCAACAGGTATACAATAGCACGCTACAAATATCTATATGTACACATATAAAGTCTACTAGGATACTATACTTATATGCATACACATATATAACCAGATGTACTTAGCTTACTCTTGAAGCCATCCATTCAACAGGGGTCCAGGAAGAGAGAGGGAGAGCTTCCAGGTTTGTCCTAGCATATATATCGTCCCAGCCCCCACCAACTTAAATGTCCTCCCCCATCACTGAATGTTGACTAAAGGCCCCCATAGACACCCCGATTTTAGCGCTGATCGATTAAATTCAATCGATGTTTTCCGATCCAAGAAATTTTGATCGATCGGACAATACCCGTAGATCGATTCACAATGTAAAAGCCCCTGATGTGTGCCGATCGATCAGAAAACACCAACAGGTTGGTTTCTGGCCGCGAATCCGAATTGGGGGCCATGTTCCATCGGGCGGGGTTCATCGGCCACGGTGGGCTGCCACTCGATTCCTCGTCGATACGATCGGCATGAACCACGCCCGGTGATCGATCGGACCAGGAATCGTGTGGGAAGCGACCGTGTTGGCTACCTTAAGACGCAGGCCCTGGTAGATTGAATTCATTAAGTAAATCAAGTTGAAATTTGGAATTAACCTCCCTAGCGGTTGAGATGAACATGTTCGTTCACTGAACAGGGTCCTCTCAACCGCAGGGGAAGCCGGCGGCGGGGGTGGAGGGGAGACCTATGCCTCCACGGAAAGAGCAGCGATTGTCTCATCGCTGCAGCATTTCCGGGTTGGCGGCACCAGCCCCATGCGTCCACAGGTGAAGGCAGAAGGGGGAGGGGGGGGGCCGGCGCATAGACCTCCATGTTAATTGGAGGCGCCCGGCGTCCACTCTCATGCAGCTGTGTCAGTAATGACAACAAGCTGCGTGAGAAGCTTCGGCGAGGAGATGCCGGAAACGACAGGCACAGTTTACTCTTGTATCCCCATAACGTTCTATATTTCCATAGTTACCTGTTTAGAGCTTGCAGTTAACGCACAAAGTCATCTAGTTTCAAAAAAAAATTGAGGCCTTATTTACTGTTGCCACCACATTTGGTCAAAATCACCGTGTTACGCACCCAAGGGTGCCCAAGCAACACCCCTATTTGCCTACATTTTAAATCAGAGTATGACACTTGCCATTGCCTCATTTCACTTTGCAGAATAGGCATTTTGTGGTCACAGTGACATGGAGAAATGTATACCGCGGCAGCGATAGATCATGCCGTATCTCCGGTTGCTCTCCCGGTCTAAATGATAAAGTCAATTGATGTAAATAAATCCATAAAAAAACTCCATACCCTGACACGGACGGTCAATCAGAAAAAGGTTTTTCAAATAGATGCACAGCGATTGTGTTCTTTACAGTTTTAACTCCAGAGACGCCTCGTTTAAGAGATATCATACCTGGTGTTATATGGACACGACACAGCTAATCAAGCCAGCCAATTTCACATCCACCGACAAAACTAACAAAACAAAAGGGTCTATCACTGCGCGGTGCTATCCCTTCTCTCTACTTTCTATTATTTCCGAACCAGACGTGTTGAGAATACTGCAGAGATCGGGTTTATCCAGATCAGGTAACAGAGGGGGCGACCAGAAGGAAAACACACATTGGAATCAGGACAGAGGTAGGGTGTGTCAAAACAGATTAATGGCACTCACAGGACAGGAAACAAACAGGTACGAAAAAGTCCAGGGTACAGGACAGTGGTCAAGGGTTCAGGTTCAGGTATGGAGATAGGCAATGACCATTAAGACAGGGAAAGCAAAGGAAACACGCAAAGAGTGTCTGAGGAAGAACACAGATATAGCCCTAACAGCGACGAGGAAGGTGGTGCTCCACCCAGCCAACGCTTGCGAGAGCCACATGCTGGAGACTGTGGGACCAACCAACGGAAAGACAAGCACAGTAGCCACCAGCAGGCTGGTGGTTGTGAAGGGAAACAGCGGGTGTCATCACATCAAATTTACAAAAAATTGTTCGTGTAATCATGTAGAGTGGCCAAAAATCACAAAATGAATAGAAAAAAATTACTACAAGTGGAAAACCATAGTCGCCTTGAGTTCCCCCTGACAAGTTAGGGGCAAGGGGACGTTAACGCCACTAGGTATAGTTAGAGTAAAGTTGTGAACAAGTACAGTAATAAAGTAACTTCATAGTATTGCATGATTAAAAGCACTAACATTGGAAACGGCAGTATAGGGCTATCATTGATCAAAAACCCATAGGGCCGGCAACAATAAAATTATTAAATTAAAATGGTTCATATGGTTAAGTACAGTTATCAGATACTCAAAGGGTCTCACAATCAGGATGAAGCACAACACTAAAGCCCTAAGCTTAAGAGGCAGTGTGTGCTCCACCCGCCCCGCTTGCAGAGAGCCACCGTGGCGATGGGGTCAACCCGGAAAGGCAAGCACAGTGCCACCAGAAGGCTGGGTTGACGGAAGAGCCGGGGTGGTCCTCACACTCGGGGTGAAAAAAGGATCGTTAAAAACTATATAAACTGGCGCTGCGGTGCTGTTTTGGCAAAAGAGTGTCGTAGAGTCCTGGTTTGTAGTGTAGTGCACGAACAGGTTCTTTCGGATTTGTCCTATGCCAATCCACGTACACAAAGCTGGCGCAAAAGGAATACACAGAATGGGCCATGCAGCGGTAGGGGTTTAACTGGACTAAGGAGTATGACAGGCCTTTGTCACCAT
>CM070038.1:4034532-4048510 GCA_036250615.1 Ptychadena robeensis | reverse complement strand
TGACGGATGCCCTGACGGATGCACTGACGGATGCACTGACGGATGCACTGACGGATGCACCCTTCCGTTGAAGGTGGGTTCTTGACAGATTGAAAAACGTCATGGAAACAAGCCCTTAGGATGAATGGTTAAATTATGTTTTTTGGTTCACACCTGTCTACACGATGGAACAAGGCCAATATCTAACCATTTATCCTGAAGAAGTGACTCAAATAGACATGAAATGCATTGTTTGTGTATGCTTAAATGATTTTTACCAAAAAAAGGACAATCAATAAAATACACGAGCGCCTCTCCTAAGCTTACTTTTCTATAGTGGAAAACCACAATTCTAACTTGAAGTAACAATGGAAGCAAGATGAAGCGTAGTCCAGGGATCGAATCCTGACAGATCCATTGTGTCAATTCCAATGGTGGTAACATTTGCTCATTGATCAGCCCTAAGGGAAGGCATGTTCTACCCATGACCTCTCTATTCAGTTTAAATTGTGGACAAAATGTTCAGTTCAATTCAGATTCAATTCAAATTCAGTTTAACCCCAGACCTGAAGGATCCCTTCTGGCTTTAATATACCGCTGCTTCTCCAGGTTTTATATACACCTGCAAGAAGGACTCGGATATCCATTGTCACTTAGCATTTTGTTTGAAAACTTGATATGTGATCGCCTTATGGAGTGTGGATAGCAGAGAGTCAGATGTTTGATGTTTAGGAAAGTCCAGGATGGGATCTGTGTGGCACCGGCCTCTGATGTGGGGGCCAATTGCAGTTGGCCAACCAGAGTGGGATAACATTCTTGAATTCTTCTTTACTTCTGTTGCTGATACTACTTCCGATGCACTATATAAATGTTATGTACTCATGTGCTCATCTGCCTATACATTTCTCTCAAAATAATATCCAAGATATCACGCAGTTTCCAGTAGAACAGAAACTTCATGGCCACATTCCAAAAAGAGACAAGAGTCTGCAGAAGACAATACTAGAGTCTCAGTGGTTCCCAAACTGGGGGCGGGTGCAAAGGTATTCCAGGGGGGTGCCAACCCTCATTCTGAACCTGCATTTCAATGGGGAGGGGGGCTCAATAATGTTGCCAAACAGAAAAGGGGGGTCCTGCAAGGAAAGTTTGGAAACCACTGCTTTAACAAAAGGATAGACTTTACAAGTTATATTCCGACACCCCCCTCTCCAACCCCTCTCTCTCTTATTCGTAATAACTAAATTCTGTATACATATTTACTGTTCCATATTTCCTGCTCAAAATGGCTGCTACAACATGCCTCCCACTGTAAAAAGGAATGTGAAAAAGAAGATGGGGCATGAAGAATGGGCTTATCAGTTGTTCCCAGTGATCATGACATTCCGAGGATGGAAGGGAATATTTCATATGGACATACCCAATTAGAAGCTTAAGATGCTATGCTCACATGACCCTTAGAACACTGGCCCAAATGTAGTTTATAAAAGTCACTGTGTGTTTGCATTAAAGAAGTACTTTTCAAAAACCTAGGAGAGTGTCTGTGGCCTGGCTCACAGGCCTGGGCCCCACACTCCCTGTGTGCCCTTCAGTATCCGCTGCTCAGGCAGCAAAGTGTCTCCCCACCTTAACAGGTGCCGTGTCTCCAACTCCAATGTGTCTCAGTCCCTTTTTGGAGACACACCCAGCAAACTCATTAGGGTCCAGCAGGTGTATCTTGGTAGAGTGGGAAGGCGCACTGAGTTCCTTCCATTCCCACTCCAGAGTCCAGATCCCTGTAACCAAAAACATAACAAAACTGGGCAGCAACCCACTGTCGCTCCCCAACACTACTCTGGACTCCCTCCAGGACACACCAGCAGTAGTGTTGAGCTCAAATATTTGATATTCGAATATTTAGCTCGAATATCGCTATTTCGCCATTTCGCGAATATTCGCGAATATATCATCGGATATCCGACGCGATTGTGATTTTTCGCGCTTTCTTGCGATTGATTGTGCTATTATAATCGCAATTTTATAATCGCGATCCATTGCAATGAATGGGATCGCGATTATATAATCGCAATGCGATTTTTTTAAACGGAAATGACAGATATTCTCCCAGTCGAATATCCAAGCTCAATTGGCTTGCATGCATTGCGCATATTGGGTCGCAATTTCAGATTCCGCCAATCTCCATTGACTTCAATGTATTGCGCATATTTGGTCGCATTGCGCTTTCTCGGATAATCACAATTTCGGATTCCGCCAAATTTCCATTGACTTCAATGTATTGCGCATATTTGGTCGCATTGCGCTTTCTCGGATAATCGCGATTTCGGATTCCGCCATTCTCCATTGACTTGCATGCATTGCTCATATTGGATCGCAATTGCGATTTTGTGATCGCAATTCATGTCGTAAGTGCGGATATTCGAGATTACGAATATGGAATCTAATATTATGGCGGATATTCGAGAAATTACGCGAATTCGAATATTGCCTAGTCGCTCATCACTATTTGTAATAGGACGTAGACTCCATTTTACGCTTTCATCAATATCACTCTGTCTACCTGTTATTGTTTGGTTCATAGCAGAGCCCTGCATGGTGGAGCAGAGTAATTGTTCCTTAGAAATTACTTGTTCTGAACCTTGAAAAACACCATCAATTTCACAAAAGAGACTCGTCAATAGCTTCCACCTTTACTTTCACATTTCGTACCTTTGACTTTCTTCTGCTGATAGCACAAAGTGATCAGCGTGAGATTCATATCAAGATCTGATGTAGACAGAACAATTCATTCCCCTACGAAGCATAAAAATGACAAACTCGCGGGCGCCCCAGAGAATCATTATGAGAACAATAACCCATTGAGAAACGTTGCTGATCGCAGTGCCATCAAAGAGTAATGAAGCTGTCGGCATCAGAATTTACACCAAGTAAATAAAGACATCTATACGTACACAACTGAGAGAAGAGCTCATGAGGGTCCTTGTACATTAATCGTGGTCACAGTGGCCAGGAAACATCGCTGGAACAGTCTATCCGGGTCCTGGGGCTGGTTATCACAGTCCAGTTTATGGCTCAGAAAATGGCGCTTGAATCCCTCCGGGGCTGTTGACTGGCTGGATCTGCTGGGACCTTCCAATGAGTTTGGTTCTGTACCTGGAATACAATGTAGAGATGTGTTAGACATCATGTTAGACAGTAGAGTGTTGTACCATGTTAGCCATTGATGTATACAGAAAGTTTGGAGTTCCGGTGATCTGTGATTGGAAGGTATATATCACTGCTATGTAGTGCTGGGTCCTCCTTGATAGAATATGAAGGTTAATATATTAGACTGCTATGTAGTGACGAGTCCTCCCTCATGAATACTAGTTATTGAAGTATCTATCATGCTATGTAGTGCCGGGGTCTCCCTGATAGATGCTGGTGATTTGAAGGTATATATCACTGCATATAGTGCCACGGGTCCTCCTGATAGAGAAGATGATTGGAAGGTATAATATCACTGCGATAGTAGTGGGTCCTCCCCTCAATAGAAATACCTAAGTGGATTGGACGGATAATCCTGCTATTTTAGTGCTGGGGGTTCCTCCCTGATGATATTAGTGATTGGAATGTATATATCACTGCATGTATGCGGGTACCTCCCTAATATAATACATATTGATTGGAGGTAATATCACTCACTGCTATGTAGTGCTGGGTCCATCCCTGATATAATATATAGGATTGAATGTATAGATCACTGCTATGTAGTTTTTGGGGGGGGTGGCTGGTCCTCCCTGATATAATATATGAGTGTATGAGGTATGATCCCTGCTATGTAGTGCGGGTCCTCCCTGATATAGACTATGATTGGAAGGTATATAATCACTGCTATGTAGGCATGGTCCTCCCTGATAGATACATATGTGATTGGAAGGTATATATCACTGCTATGTAGTGCCGGTCCTCCCCTAATAAATACATAGTGATTGTGAAGGTCATATATCACTGCTATGTAGTGCCGGGTCCTCCCTGATAGAATACATAGTGATTGGAAGGGTTGGAAAGCTCCCCATATTACATGGTTTTGGAAGAAGAAATGTTGATTGTACAGAAATTGTATGGCAAGATTGTAAGGTGTAGGGGGGCCTTAAAGCTGGCCATACACCTTCAGATTTCTCTGTCAGATTTCCTTCAGATCAGATCAGATCTACCAACAACCATGTAGTATAGTGTCCTCCCTGATAGAATACATAGTGATTGGAAGGTGTAGAAAGGTCCTCATATTACATGGTTTTGGTAAAACAAAATCTGATCTGAAGGAAATCTGACAGAGCAATCTGAAGGTGTATGGCCAGCTTTAGAGTTCATTCTCTCATTCAATCAATGGGAAAGTACAGGTGAAAATGTATGTCAATATGTGTAAACATTGCAGAGATTTTCAAAGAAATTAGATTTATCTGAGACACACATAAAAAACTCAGCATCATACTGATGTCATCTCCTGCTGAGACTTATTACCAAGCTTTGTCTCCTTAATTTACACCTGCTGATTCTGCCGGTCACCCAATCCTGGCCTTAGCATGACAGCATTCACTCATCATTCAGCACAATAACAACAAGATAGAACTAGGAAACCTTTCCCCCAAGGGCGTCACAAGTCCTGGATGCCACAGTTCTCCAAGTCTCCCTCTCCGTGCCCCTGGGCTGCGATGCCCCTGGTCAACATGGACTGCATGCCCACAAAGCTGCAGATCAGACCTCAGATCTGACTTTATCGGTGGTGGAGAACAGAGGGAACTCCTCAGATCTGGCTTCATTGGTGGTCAAGAGCAGAGGGACAGCATGCCCCAAGTAACAACTGGTATACAGCATGTTCTAACAGACAACATACCTCAAGTAATAACTGGTATACAGCATGTTCCAGCAGACATCATGTACCAAGTAAAAACTGGTATACAGCATGTTCCAACAGACAACATACCTCAAGTAACAACTGGTATACAGCATGTTTCAGGAGACAGCATGCCTTGAGTAACAACTACTATACAGCATGTTCCGGCAGACCGCATGCCCCAAGAAAAAAACGTGTATGCAGCATGTTCCATTAGACAGCCTGGAGAGTTTCATGTTGGTTTTTGTGAGGGAAATCAATGGAAAAAAGAGCTTTCCTTCTGCTGAAATGGAACATATCTTTATGTGGGACTTTTTTCATTGATTTCCCTCCCACAAACCGTGGTGCGTCTTATAGTCTGGTGCATCATATCATGCGGCAAACAATATGCATTGGAAAAACCTGAGCTCTGTAACTGTGTAGTAGTTTCAGGTTAAATTAGTATCTTTATAAAAGTTATCAGTTATGGGACCTCCATACTTGCTCAGTGCAGTTCAGCAGTAGTTGCCAACTACTATGTTCTTAAAGCGGGCCTACCACCAGAAATCCATCATGCCATGAATGGCACTAGAAGTGACGATAATAGGGAGGAATGCATAAAAAAAACAAAAAAATTACCTGTAAGGAGTCATTTAAGAAAGCCCCTCACAGCCCCTCCTCTCTCCCTGGCACACCCAGAAGACAGTGCTCGACTCTGCATTAAAATGAATAACACAAATTTTCCCATAGAAAACCATTATAAATGCCCCCAGTGGCCACTCGCGATATAGCACCCTGAGCAGAAGATGATCTCTTATATAGAAGAAAAGGAGGAAAATTGTCATTTTCTACAATTATCTCCCTATACATGGACATGGGGACTTTAACGGCACTGGAATCTCTCATATGGTTCCAGGGAACAGTAGATTTAATTTAGGATTGTGGAGTGCTACACCACCATCATACCAGCTCAGAGGTTTTCCCTCCCAAAAACCATGGTGCGTCTTATAGTCTGGTGCGTCAAACACAATATGCATTGAAAAAACCTGAGCTCTGTAACTGTGTAGTAGTTCCAGGTTAAATTAGTATTTGTATAAAAAGTTATCACCGGGACCTCCATACTTGCTCAGAGCAGTTCAGCAGTAGTTGCCAACTACTAAGTTCTTAAAGCGGACCTACCACCAGAAATCCATCATCCTATGAATGGCACTCTCTCACTCTCCCTGGCTCACCCAGGAGACAGTGCTCGGCTCTGCATTAAAATGAATAACACAACTTTTCCCATAGAAAACCATTATAAACGCCCCCAGTGGCCACTTGCGATATTGGACCCATTATCAATACATTTCTACAATTATCTCCCTATACATGGACATGGGGACTTTATCGGCACCGGAAACTCTCATATGATTTTTTAGGATTGTGGAGTGCTACACCACCATCATACCAGCTCAGAGGTTTTCCCTCCCAAAAACCATGGTGCGTCTTATAGTCTGGTGCGTCAAACACAATATGCATTGGAAAAACCTGAGCTCTGTAACTGTGTAGTAGTTCCAGGTTAAATCAGTATTTTTATAAAAAGTTATCACCAGGGACCTCCATAATTGCTCAGTGCAGTTCAGCAGTAGTTGCCAACTACTATGTTCTTTAAGTGGACCTACCACCAGAAATCCATCATCCTATGAATGGCACCCTCTCTCTCTCTCTCCCTGGCTCACCCAGGAGACAGTGCTCGGCTCTGCATTAAAATGAATAACACAAATTTTCCCAAACAAAACCATTTTAAACACCCGAGTTACAACTGGTATACAGCATGTTCCAGCAGACAGCATGTACCGAGTAACAACTGGTATACAGCATGTTACAGCAGACATACTGGAGAGTTTCGTTAGGGTTTTTGGGAGGGATATCAATAGAAGAAAGAGCTCTGCCTGGAACAAATCTTTCTGTGAGGTTTTTTTTTCATTGATTTCCTTCCCAAAAACCATATTAAAATTAATAACACACATTTTCCCATAGAAAACCATTATAAACGCCCCCAGTGGCCACTCACGATATTGCACCCCTGGAAGATAAAGATGGAATCTCTCATATGATTTCAGGGAACAGCAGGAAAGAGAATTTTATTAGGATTGTGGAGTGCTACACCACCATCACAGCAGCTCAGAGGTAAGTCACACTTTAATTTTACATATTCATAGGCTGCTCACATTACTGGTTCTCCTGATGACTTTTACCTAGAGATTGTTGGGGAAGCAGAAATAGAACAGTAAAAAGCCTTTGATTGTCTGTGTCTTTTCTCACTTCTGCAAAGTCTCCAAGACAACGTGTTCTCCCGTCTCTGCGCTCATCTGAAAGTATAATACTAGACTCACGTCTCCCAGGTAGCCCGCAGAATAAAGTCTTGATTGCATTGCAATCTGATTCTAGGGGAAACGGTAAGTAATGCGCCGTGAGAGACGCATGCAAATTCTCCTTAAAAGATTTTAATCTAATTGTAAACAACATTAGCATACTGCCTGCGAATAATCTGCATATTGTTAACGCGCAGCAAATACGTTTTACAGCAAAATTTCGCTGTGATGTCATGTCGGGAAATGGGTTTCATATACCCAAGTTAAAGCGCACCTAAACCTAGCAGACAAACTTTTCCCCCTAGCTAGCCAACCCCTGATTATTGGGGCAATATGTACCAGAGTGCAGAGTGCAGATTCCCCCGTGCCCCCTCCCTTCCCTCTCTGTGCTCTGTGTGAGGAAGAAAAGACGATGAAGTCCATTTTAGTGGCTGAATAGGGGAACTGCATGAGATTTTTTTCACATTCATTTAAACAAATGAGATTTTTTTTCTGATTTCCTGCTCTAAAAACAGGGGGTCTTATATAAAACACGTCTTATGGTCAGGTGTGTCTTATAGTCCAGAAAATACAGTAAATAAAAAATCATTACCTGTGTGGAGATATCTGTATAGTTCTCCCCTCACCCCTCCTCCTCTGTGTGAGCATCTCCTCATCACCATGGCAGGCTGCCGACATCTCCAGCGGCTAATTACTGATTTATTTTTTCTGGTTTCACTTTGTGTCCATTGACACACATTGTATCTGGCGCCCCCCGGTGGCCCCCAGCATTATTGCAGCCTCAACTCATGCAAGCCTGGAAGCTAACACTGAATGTAAAATGGCGGCTCACACAGGCCTATTGGGACAGTTTAGAGGTAAGTAAAAATGTAATAAAAATGTTTTAGTGATTTTTTTTAATTTTGAGTTTAGGTGCGCTTTAAGTTTAGCTTTACGCATTTGTTTTTATTTTAGATCTCTGTTTAAATTCTTAAAAACCTAAAAACTGGTGGGGTCTCCATTTTTAGATAACCAAGCCCAACCAGGCCAGATGCCTCACCACTTTAAGGTAGAGCTCTGACCCTCAATCTGAGACCCAGGGTTTAGCGGGTCTGTGGGTGGGAGACTTAACTGGAATCTGGATGTACCCCTTCCCTCACCCTGTGGAATTAGTACAGGATTCCCTTACCCATTCCCACAAGTTGTAAAATATGAGCCTAAATGTACGCAAAAAAAAGCCAAAATTTCACACACTTATACTTACATTCTTTCCCAATTTAATATTACCCATTTCCATAAGTTGTTAAATACGAGACTAGAGCCAAATGTACACACAAATATGTAATTCTATAAAGATGTCACACTTACTTACATTTCTTCCCCTGTTTTATTTTACCCATTCACATAAGTTGTTAAAATTGAGTCTAGAACCAAATGTACACAAAACACATCATTTCTATAAAGACATCACACTTATACTTACATTTCACCCCCGTTTTTTTAACCTATTCCCATAATCTTTAAATATGAGCCTAAAGGTGGTCATACACAGGTCGATTTCCCACACGATTCCTGGCCGATCGATCACCAGGCGCGTGCACGCCGATCGATCGACGAGGAATCGAGTGCAGCCCACCTTGACCGATCGACCCCTGTTGGTGTTTTCTGATCGATTGAGCACACATCAAGGGGCGTTGACATTTGTGAATCGATCGACTGGTAACAGAATCGTCCAGGAATCGGTGGCCTAAGGTGGTAGGCACAGACTTGTATGATCGATCGACGCCTGTGGCTTCACCGGAATCGATCGGATGGTTGATCGATCGCTCGGGAATCAACACGTGTATGGCTATCTTAAAACCAAATTACAATGAATGCCTTAATTTCTATAAAGACTAAGGTTGAGAGGCATAGGCAATATTCGAATTCACGTTATTTTGCGAATGATTATACTAATATCCACAATTTGAGCACATATTGCTATATTTGCAATTATAATCGCCTCGCAATTACCTTCAAAATGAATGGTCACATGTCATAAGCATTGGCCATAAGCATCCCAATGCACAATATCTTGAATATTAGAAATTGCGAATATCCACCGCCATATTCGCGAAATTTGTGAATTCTCGAATAGCCGATATTTGCAGAATATATTTGTTTTTGAATATTCAAGCTCAACACTAATAAAGACGTCACACTTACACTTACATTTCTTCCCCTTATTTTCATTTACCCATTCCTGTAAGTTGTTGAATAGGGGTACACTACAAAAAAAAGGTATTGCTCTGGTTAAGTCTAGTCAAAAGTCAAAAGTCAAAATTTCGAAACTACATAAGCTAGAACTTTTTTTTTTCAAATGTTCTCACAACCCTTCTCTACATCTTCAGCAATTTTGGTGATGATACCATTTTCAGGGGCTTTGCAATCAGTTCACAAAGTCAGCTAGTCGAAAAATTCGACCATCTCTAATATACGCAAAAAAAACCACATAATTTCTATAAAAACATCACACTTATACATACATTTGTTTCCCAATTTTATAAAATATATCCCACTTTGTAAATACATCAGTGCAATAGTGCAATCAATCATAGGAGCTGACTGGTGCTTACAGGGTCAGCCAGATCCCAAGATTTATTGTTCAGTTTAGAAACATCAGCATGACAGTCAACAGACAACTACTGCATTTTTCCGACTATAAGACACACTTTTTCACCCGCCTTTAATGCGTGAGTGGCCACGGGTGGTCGCGCCTTAGCTGCCTGCCAGCATCCTTGCTCTCTGGGCAAGAAGATTAGCCAGAGTTTAGATCTACAGCTGTGACAGACTAGTCATCTGCCACGGTGTACGTGGTCCATCAGGTGGTGTATCCTGGAAGGAATCCAGGATATTGTTGGACAACAACAATAGGTTGTTGCGCTGTTTTAGTTTTTGTTTTGGGATTCTGGGTTCTGGGATGGGAGAGGAAGGAACTGGGTGGGCCTTCCCATCCCATCCAGGAATTACACCTGATGGACAGCAGGGAGGTGGCTGGGTGTGTCTCAAAAGGGGATTGAAGCCACTCAGTCAGGGCTCTGATGAAAGTTGGAGACGGGGCACACAAGAAGTGTGGGGCCCAGGGCTGCTGGAGCAGTTAGTACAGGGGGGCACACAGGGAGTGTGGGACTTAGGCCTGTGGCTGTTGAGTAGCTGCGTGTGGGACACCTATTTATGTTGATCGGTGCCAAGCCAGGAGGCTTGGCATTTTCAAGGACTTTTTGTTTCTTTGGATGTTAACCCCTGTGAGGGTGAAACTTTGTGTTTGGACTGAGCCCTTAAATGCTAAATAGTCTATTGGATTAATGCTGTTTGGAGACGCCGTTTGAGTGTGATCCCCCACACAGCAGAGCCCTGCTGATATAAGCAACGCAGAGCTGTGTGTGAGAAAGTTGCACTGACGCTGGTAGCTTCCTCACATACACACAGCCTAGTGGGGAGACATATGCAACAGTTCGCCCACACCCAACCCCCTTCCCCGTGTGTGAGTAAGATGATGATGTGCCATGAAGTGTGCTCTCTAGTGACACCAGTTCAGTTGTGGCTAACTTTTGGTACTGCAGGGGATTTTTTCCCCAATTGATTGGAACACTTTTCTGTTTTTCCTGCTCTTGTTGCCTCTTATTGTCCAAAAATTCGATAAGTACAGTTAAGCTAGCCATACACGGCATGGATTCCCTGGCTGATCGATTCAGCACCCGATGGATTCCGGCATCCACAGGTGAGAACGATTAGCCAATTAGGGAATCCGATCGTGGCAGCCCACCTTGTACGGCCGGATCCGGGAGGGATCCGTGTCCGGTGGCTCGCCTCCCGGACCGCAACGCCCCCTGATCAGAGCAGAATCGGACCGAAAAGACCAACAGGTTGGTTCTTCCTCGGATCCGATTCTGTGCCCCTGATCCATCGGATGCGATCGGACGGGCAAGGTGGGCTGCAGGGGATTCCGGCACGATGGATCCGCGTGCACGCGCCCGGAATCCATCGCGCCAGAATCCGGCACGAATCCGTGCCGTGTATGGCAGCCTTTACTTGTATTAAGCACAACCTTCCCCTTATGTCTCTGTAATCTGGCAGATACGACCCTCTCACATACTATTTAGGATATTATTATGATCTCATTTACATTAATAGCAGCAGCTTCTGCTGAAACTTCACCTTACCAATTCCAAAGAAGATCAGTGCGATCCTCGGCTTTGTGTTCCCTGTCTGGTCCCATTGTGTTGCTGTAGCAGATGTGAAAGTGTTGAATGTTTAATAAGAAATGCTGTTAGTCACCCGCTGGGTTCATTCATGAAATTGTATTGAGATTAGAACATTGTGTTGATTATTATTACAGCGTTTAAATTAAAGTGACCCATTACTTTGGGACATATTTCAGTTTTCTGGACACATATATGACACCACTCCGCCATACCCCGGTTTTACAAAAAAAAAGTGAATATTCACTACTGAAGGGGTTAACTAGCTAGAAGTTCTCTGCTTATATATATATATGATGTAATGGAATGTACTGCCTTCCTCCCCAGTGGTAAATTATAAACAGATGGTCGAAGCCTAAATTCTTTTTACTATTATGTAACCTAAATACTTTTAGATACATGTAATGTATGTAATGTATATGTAATGTATCTGGCTATTTCCATATATAGTTATGAGGTTGGAGTAATGTATATAATGACATCACTGTATTTCTGTATAAATAAGAGCAACTACGTTAATAAAATTCAGAGTCTGTCTTGGCACCATACTTATTGTGTGTGTTCATTAGACGGACTCTCCAGGTACCTGACACGGGAGGAATCACGGTGCATGAGCGATAGAAGTAGGAGAGAACCTTTCAACTACTACCTTTTCTTTACTTCAGTGGTTTAATAATACATTTTCAAATAACATACAACAACAACAACAAAAAACACACAGTAAATACATTGAGAACACACACAAACCATGGTGACGATGTAAGGTTCAGGGAACAACCAGATGACAAGAGGCGGCTGTTGATGCTCAAAAAGTTTTATTGAACAGCGAAACCCTGGCGGGGTCTCGTAGCACAGGCGTACAGGTGCCAAACGAACAGGACAACAGGAACTCTAGCAACAGCTAAAGTCCAAAGGAGTAGTAATAAACGTATCTTGAGCTGCCAGGGAGGTCTTTTACTTGTACTTCGGCACAGGGAGGGCCACTGCTGGACAGCATACGTGTCAAGATTGGGCATTCAAAAACCGGGGGACGTACAGGAAGTGACGTCAGTGATGTCACTTCCGGTATATGGATCTTGGTTCTTCCGCATTCGCCGGCCTTTTGGCTGATCTAGCAGGGAGAGGGCGTTACTCTCCCTGCTAATGTCCCACCCTGCTTGTGCTGATAATGTGCGAGGTGGGACACTAGTAACGCCCTCTCCCTGCTAGATCAGCTTGATTTCAAGAACCCGGGAAAAATCTGGGATTTCTTGAAATCGAGATTTGGTCGGGAAAGCCACATAAAAACTTGACTTTCCCGGCCAAAACGGAAGGGGTGACAGGTCTGTTGGACAGCGGGTCCTCAGGGATGGCTGGAACAGGCTGGGTGGCCAAATGGCAGGGCTGCTCCATGTCCACAAAAGCAATAGGGACGTGGATATGCAGACACGGCCCAATATGGTGGGTGTGGGGGCCACCCCACTCTGAACGCGGCAATCTCTGTTGGAGGCAAGGAAGGCAGCAGATTGCTAGGCTCGTCTCGTGCTATTGCATTCAACGGCTGCAGGGACGCCGGTCTGGTAGGCCACACAGGAATATCATTGGGGGAGAGGGGCACACCTCTCATCCTCGATCCCCAGACTGAGCAACCTCCTGGGGGTAGAACCCTCCCTTATCTCTGCTTGGAGCCCAGGGGCAAGAAATTTAAAGGGGACACTACCCTGATTTTGCAGTTGCATGTCACTACACTAATATTGTTACATCGACAACCCACGGATACTCACCACTACCTTCATGATAACTACTATCACACTGTATATATTGAGCATAAGCCAAGTAAACTTATTTTTCCAAAGAAATTGGAAAATTAGAATGACTCGAGAATAAGCCTGGGGTGGAAATACATAACACATATATTTTGTTTTGGGATGTTATTATCATGGCTGTGATATTTAAACTAGCTGATTTTGCAAGTTAAGTTTTTGATCTCTGGGTCATCAGGGTTGGTGCTACGGGCAGGTCATGTGGGGCCAGGCCCACCTATAGAGATGGTCGAATTTTTTTTCAAAAATTCGACCATTTCGAGTTAAATGTAAAGCCCCTGAACATGATATCATCACCAAACTTGCTGGAGATGTAAAGAACGGTATGAAGGTATACTGCAAAAAAAAGTATGTCTAACACAAATAGTTTTTGCACAAATTAAGTTCAAAGTCAAGTCAAAATTTCGAAAAATTTGACCATCTCTACCACCTAATCACATACATGTGCCTCCCACCTACACTTGAATAAGGGTGGTAAGGAGGAGTGCCCGCTCCTGTCGCTCTGACCCCGACCCTGCACAGCTTTTATGGTGCACATTGATTACTATTCCTGGATCCCATTCCATCCAGGAATTTACATCTGCTGGACATCAGGGAGGTGACGTCACCACGCTGTGATTGATCACGGGTCGATTGCACGGTAATCTACCTGTGTATGCCCATCTTTAAGCCCCCCATACACCTTTAGATCACTCCATACAATTTTCATTAGACCTACCAACAACTATATAGTATAGTGGCCTCTCTGATAGAATACATAGTGATTGGAAGGTA
>CM070038.1:3977977-3988500 GCA_036250615.1 Ptychadena robeensis | reverse complement strand
GGGAAGGTGGGGGTAATATTAGAATATAGGGTGGGTGAGAGGGCAGAGGAGAGGGTATGGGGAAGGTGGGGGTATAGTTAGACTAGAGGAGAGGGTAATTGGGGGAAGGGGGGGGTAGAATAGAGGGTGAGGGGGCCAAGAGGAGAGGGGTATTGGGGGAAGGTGGGGGGTAGCTAGATAGAATAGAGGGTGAGGGGGGCAAAGAGAGGAGAGGGTATTGGGGAATGTGGGGGTTTTAGAATAGAGGGTGAGGAGGCAGAGGAGAGGGTATTGGGGAAGGTGTGGGTAGATTTAGATTCGATTTAGAATGGAGGGGTTGAGGGGGCAAGAGGAAGAGGGTATATTGGGGAAGGTGGGGGGGTTTTAGATTAGAAATAAGAGGGTGAGGGGGGCAGGGGGGCAGAGGGAGAGGGTATTGGGGAAGGGTGGGTAGAATAGGGGTGGAGGGGGGGCCAGAGGACAGGGTATGGGGGGGAAGGTGGGGGGTAGTTATAGGAATAGAGGGTTGAGGGGAAGAGGAGAGGGTATTGGGAAGGTGGGGAAGAATAGAGGGTTAGGGGGCAAGAGGAGAGGGCGAGGGGATTGGGGAAGGTGGGGTTTAGAATAGAGGGTAGGGGGGCAGAGGAGAGGGTATGGGAAGGTGGGGGATGGTACCAATAAGGGGGAGGGGGCAGAGGAGAGGGTATTGGGGAAGGTGGGGTTAGATTTGAATAGAGGGGTGAGGGGGCAGAGAGAGGGTTATTGGGGAAGGTGGGGGGAGAATAGTTAGATAGAGGTAAGTACTAGAGGATGAGGGGGCAGAGGAGGACGGAGGGTATTGGGGAAGGGGGGGTAGATAGTTTAGATAGAATAGAAATAGAGGGTGAGGCCGGGGCAGAGGAGAGGGTATTGGGAAGGTGGGGGTTACAATAGAGGGTGAGGGGGGCCAGAGGATGAGGGCTTGGGGAGGAAGGTTGGGGGTAGAAGAATAGAGGGTGCGGCGGGCACAGAGTTAGAGAGGGTTATTGGGGAAGGTGGGGGTTAGAATAGAGGGTGAGGGGGGGCAGATGAGATGGTATTGGGGAGGTGGGGGTAGAATTCGAGGTAGATTAGAATACAGAATAGAGGGTGAGGGGGGCCAGAGGAGATGGTATGGGGAAGGTGGGGTAGAATTAGAGGGGAAGGGGGGCAAGAGGAGAGGGTATGGGGAAGGTGGGGGGTAGATAGAGGGAGGGTATTGGGGAAGGTGGGGGTAAATAGAGGGTGAGGGGGCAAGAGAGGAGAGGGTATGGGGGAAGGTGGGGGTAGAATAGAGGGTAGGAGGCAGAGGAGAGGGTGGTATTGGGGAAGGTGGGGGGTAGTTAGCAGATAGAAGGTAGAATAGAGGCGTTGAGGGGGCAGAGGATGAGGGTATTGCGGGAAGGTTGGGGGTAGAAATAGAGGAGGAGGGGGGCAGGGCAGAGGAGAGTGTATTGGGGAAGGTGGGGGTAGAAATAGAGGGGTGAGGGGGAGGGGGCAGAGGAGGCAGGGAAGGGTATGGGGAAGGTTGGGGGTAGAAATGAGGGTGAGGGGGCAGAGGAGAGGGTTATGGGGGAAGGTTGGGGAAGAATAGAGGGTTATGGGGCAGAGGAGGGGTATTGGGGAAGGTGGGGGTAAGAATAGAGGGTTAGGGTGCAGAGAGAGGGTTAGTGGGAATGGTGGGGGGTACAATAGGAGGGTGAGGGGGCAGTAGGAGAGGATTGGGGAAGGTGGGGGTAGAATAGAGGGGAGGGGGCAGACAGAGGAGAGGGTATTGGGGAAGGTGGGGGGTAGAATAGAGGATGAGGGCAGCAGAGGATGAGTGGTATTGGGGGAAGGTGGGGGTAGAAGTAGAGGGGTGCGGGGGCCAGAGGATGAGGGTAGGTTATTGGGAAGGTTGGGGGGTACAATAGAGGGTGAAGGGGGGCAGAGGAGAGGGTATGGGAAGGGTGGGGTTAATAGAATAGAGGGGTGAGGAGGCCGAGGAGAGGGTATTGGGGAAGGTGGGCGGTAGAAAGAGGGTGAGGGGGCAGAGTAGAGGGTATTGGGTAAGGTGGGGGTAGATAGAGGTTGAGGGGGGAGAGGAGATGCGTTATTGGGGAAGGTGGGTGGGGGTAGAAAGAGGGTGTGAGGGGGGCAGAGGCGAGGGTATTGGGGAAGGTGGGGGTTAGATAGAATAGAGGGCTGGTGAGGGGGCAGAGGAGAGGACGTATTTGGGGAAGGTAGACGGAGCAGAGGGAGGGATGCGCGAGGGCGGGGGTTCGCAGGTAGATAGAGGGTGGGGGCAAAGAGAGAGGGTTTGGGGAAGGGGGGTTAGAATAGAGGGTGGAGGGGGCAGAGGCGAGGGTATGGGGGAAGGTGGGGGTTTAGAATGATCGATAGGTTTAGATAGATAGAATAGAGGTGAGGGGCAGAGGAGATGGTATGGGGAAGGTGGGGGTTTCTAGAATAGAGTGGTGAGGGGGCAGAGGAAGGCAGAGGAGCGGGTATGGGGAAGGTGGGGGTTAGAGAATAGAGCGGTGAGGGGGCAGAGGACGATGGTATTGGAAAGGTTGGGGGGTTAGGGGAGATAGAATAGAGGGTGAGGGGGCCGAGGAAGAGGGTACTGGAAGGTTGTGTCATCCTAGGTGGGCCAATGGTAGATCACTGGACACACCTCATAAGTCACGCCTTATAAGGGGAAACCACCAAAATGTATGACGTAGTGCACGGAGCAAACACAGTACAGTGCAAGGGCACTTGGGACACCGTCCCAGTGCCCTTGCAGCTGCCATGATTGTTGCACCACCCAGTCCATGAGAGGTGCTCCTTCCTGAGACGAACATCTCTCCCTCCTGAAGCCTTCTTCTCATCACTGAAACCACAATGGGGGGGGGGGGGGGCACTGCCCAGAGGGACACTCGTCTCTGGGGATGGGGGGTTCAGTTGGCGTGATGCGAGGTTGCGCCACAAAAAACACCAGGGAGGGGGAGAGAGGTTTTCGTCTCTGGTGGAAGTGTTGTTTTGTCGCCAGTTACTAAATATGCTGGAGCCAAGGAATGAAAATCGTGAGGAAGTAAGTATGTTGTTTTCGTGCAGGCAGTTTTCCAGGCTGGTCAATAGTAATTCTATTATAAAAAAAAACGTTTATTTTTTAAAACAGCTTTCTAATTGTCTTAATGGTTTCAAAATTGCCTCCAAACCTAAAAACCAGTACTGCTCTTGCCTCGTCGAGGAAGTCGCCATGTTGATTCCTGTGTAGCGTACAGTTTCCAGGGGGGTTTTTAGTGATGAGCTATGCTTACCACCGGGGCGGGCGCCAGATACCACATGGCCCTTTTAATAGGCAAATACAGATAACTAGATATCAGAAACTTAACATGATTTTACCGAGAGGAGAGGGCAGAGACCGGGCTTTTAAATACGTCCTGACAGGTAGAATTCTTTTTTAAAAAAAATCTTGATACAGGGGGTTGCCAGGGGTGGGGGTTGTTCCGCGGTGGGGGTGGGGGGGCCCATATGTTACATCAGGGGTCCTCTATACTATGTGGGGGACCCAAATGCTAACATGTGGGAGGTCTGTATATTCTAAAGGGGGGGCCCATATGTACATGGAGGATTCCGGGGGGCTCCTCTATTACCACATGGTTGGGTCCCGGTTGTAGGGGAGACCATATGCTACATGAGGGGTCTGGGGGGGCGTGAGGGGTCTATATACTACATGGTAGGGTCCGGGGTTGGGGACCCATATGTTACATGGAGGGGTTCGGGTGGGTGGGGGGGTCCTTATTATTGGAGGGTCGGGGAGATTATATTACTAAGGGAGGTGTCCGGGGTGGGGGGTGCTGGTGCTATATGCTACAAGGGGGGGGGGGGCCCAAAATGCATGGTGGGGATCGCAGGGTGGGGACCCTATTCTACATGGAGGGTCCTATTATTACATGGAGGGGACGTTTGGTGGTTAGGGACCATAACCATGGGGCGGTCCTATAGCTGCATGAGGGTCAGGGTTAAGGACACAATATAAGAAATGGAGGGAGCCGGGGTGGGGGGACGGGGGGTCCTATATACACATGGAGGGATCCAGGGTAGGGACCATGTACTACATGGAGGGGTCCAGTGGGTAGGGAACATATACGACATAGGGGTCCATGGGTAGGGACCCATATACTACTTAGGGGTCCCGAGGTGGGAGACCCATATACTACATGGAGGCGTCCGGGGGGGGGGGGGGGGGTCCTATATGCTAAAAGGAGGGGTAACGAGTGGGGGGTCCTATATACTACAAGGGAGGGGGGGGGGGACCACATAAACTGCATGGGGGGGGTCGCAGGGTGGGGGACCCATATGCTTACATGGAGGGTCCTATATATTAAATGGAGGGGACGTGGTATGGACCCATATACCATGGGGCGGGGTCCTATATGGGCTGCAGGAGGGGTCGGGGGTAAGGACCCATATACTACATGGAGGGAGTCCGGGGTGGGGGGGTCCTATATGCTACAAGGAGGGGTCCGAGTGGGGGGGTCCTATATACTACAAAGGGAGGGGGGGGGGCCAATAAAATGCATGGGGGGGTAGCAGGTGGGGGACCCATATGATACATGGAGGGTCTTATAATTACATGGAGGGGACCGTGGTAGGGACCATATACCAGGGGGCGTTCTCAGAATATGCCGGCAAGGAGGGGTACGGGGGGGTAAGGGTAAGGACCCATATTACTACATGGAGGAGTCCGGCGGGGTGGGGGTCCCTATATACTACTGGAGGATCACGGGCTGGGGACCCATATTAGAAATGGGGGGTGGGGCCTATATACCAAATGGAGGGGTCCGGGGTACAGAAAACCAGATACACAACAGGGAGGGGGGCGGTAACGGTTTGGGTGGGGGAGAACGGGAACAAATATACTAAGGGGGGGGGGGCGGGGGTTCCTATATACCACATGGCGGGGTACGGGGGGTACAGACAAATATACACAGGGAGGAGGGGGGTGGCCAGGGGAGGGGGGAAACAATTATAACAAAGGGGGGGGGGGGTGTTGTCCTATGATACCACATGGAGGGGTCAGGGTTTACAGCAACCCATATAACAACATGGAGGGGGGGTACGGGGTGGGGGGGACACGTAATACAAAGGGGGGGTTGTCCTATATACCACATGGGAGGGGTCTGGGGTACCAGACCAAATACAAAATGGGGGGGGGGGGTGGGGGGGGGGGGGGGGTTCCCGGGGTGGGGGGGACACGGGGACACATATAAAAAGGGGGGGGGGGGTTGTTTTTGTCCTTTTATACCAAACATGGAGGGGTCCGGCGGGTACAAAAAGACCCATATACACATGGGGGGGGGCGGGGGTCTCGGGGAGGTGGGGGGACACATATACAAAGGGGGGGGTGTCCTATATACCACATGGGAGGGTACGGGGGTACAGACCCATATACAACATGGGGGGGGGTCCCGGGGTGGGGGGACACATATACTAAGGGGGGGGGGTGTCATATATACCACATGGATCGTGGGGTCCGGGGGTACAGGACCCATATACAACATGGAGGGGTGGTACGGGTGGGGGGACAATATTACAAAGGGTGGGGGGGCGGGGGGGGGTGTCCTATATACACTATGGAGGGGTCCGGGGTACAGCCCCTATACACATGGGGCGGGGGTCCAGGCGGTGGCGGGGACACATATACCTAGGGGGGGGGGGGGGGGAGGTTGTCCTATATACCACATGGGCGGAGTCCGGGGGGGTACAGGACCCATATACAAAAATGGAGGGGGGGTCCCGGGGTGGGGGGAACACCATATACTAAGGGTTTTTGTTTTTGGGGGGGTGTCCATATACCACATGGAGGGGGCAGGGGTGGTACAGACCCATATACAACATGGGGGGGGGGGGTCCAGGGGGTGGGGGGACACATATACTAGGGGGGGGTGTCCTAAGACCACATGGGGAGGGGTCGGGGGCTACAGACCCATATACAACATGGAGGGGGGGGGGTCCGGGGTGGGGGGAACACAATACTAAGGGGGGGGGTCCTATATACAACATGGAGGGGTCCGGGGGTAGGGTACAGACCCCCATATACAAAACATGGAGGGGGGGTCCATGGGTGGGGGGGGACACCATATACAAAGGGGGGGGGGGGGTGTCATCTATACCCAACATGGAGGGTCGGATACAGACCCCTTATACAAACATGGGGGGGGGGTCCCGGGGTGGGGGAAACATATTACAAAGGGGGGGGGGGGTCCTATATACAACATGGAGGGGTCCGGGATACAACCCCAATAACATGGGGGGGGTCCGGGGCGAGGGGGAGAACATATACTAATGGGGGGGGGGGTCCTATATACACATGGGGGGTTCGGGTGGAGGCTACGACCCATATACAACATGGGGGGGGGGGGTCCCGGAGTGGGGGGACACATATACTAAGGGGGGGGGTGTTCCTATATACCACATGGAGGGGTCCGGGTTTACAGACACAGATACAACATGGAGGGGGGGGGGTCACCGGGGTGGGGGGAAACATATACAAAGGGGGGGGGGGGGGTGTCCTATATACCACATGGAGGGGTCCGGGGTTACAGACCCATATACAACAGGGGGGGGGGGGGCACGGGGGGGGGGGACCATAGTACGAGGGGGGGTCTGTGTCCTATATACCACATGGAGGGGTCCGGGGTACAGACCATATACAACATGGAGGGGGGGGGGGGTCCCGGGGTGGGGGGAAAACAACCCAGGTACCGGGGTGGGGGGAAAAACATATACTAAGGGGGGGGGGGTCCTAATACCACATGGAGGGGTCCGGGGTACATGACCCATCACAACATGGAGGGGGGGTCCAGGGGGGGGGGACACAGATACAAAGGGGGGGGGGTGTCCTATATACCAACATGGAGGGGTCCGGTATACAAGACCCATAAACATGGGGGGGGGGGGGGTCCGGGGTGGGGGACACATAGAACAAGGGGGGGGGGGGGGTCCTATATTACCACATGGAGGGGTCCGGGATAAAGACCCATATACAACATGGGGGGGGTCCCAGGGGTCTGGGGCAGACACAATATTTATAAATGGGGGGGGGGGGGTCCTATATACCACAGGGAGGGGTCGGGGTACAGACACATACACAGACATGGCGGGGCTCTGGTTCGGAGTGGGGGACACATGATACTAAGGGGGGGGGTTGTCCCTATTATACCACATGGAGGGGTGTCCGGGGGGTACAGACCCATATATGGAGGGGGGGTCCCGGGGTGGGGGGACACATATACAAAGGGGGGGGGGGTGTCCTATATACCACATGGGCATTGGACCATTCGCACTGTTTTAGCCTAAAGTTGTAGCCTAAAGTGTGACCACGCCCCCAACTCGCTGCCTGGAACGCAGTGGGCGTGTCCCACAAGCCTCCTATGCCTAGTATTGGTTGTCATCGGCGGTGCTATTCCTGCGACCTGAAGCCACGCCCTCAATCTTCGGATGGGACACTAGGGGCGTGTCTCAGACTTTCGGGACCGTTCGATTGATATGTAGAGGCTCTGATCGCCTTCCCGGCTGCAGACATCCCCGATCCGTGCCCGGTGCACCGTGTGATCTCCCGCCATGTTCCCGTGCGTACTGCTGCTTCTCTTCTTCCTGCCCCCCTCCCTGCAGAAGGACCGGGACTTCTACACCTTCAGGGTGGTCAATATCAGGGGCAAGCTGGTGTCTCTGGAGAAGTACCGGGGATCGGTGAGTCGGATTTAAAGGAAGTTCTACTAACCAATCAGATCCCTTGTCAGATGGGTAACCCCCCTGAACGGGCTGCACAATGTAGGACAACGTGTAGTGTCATCTATCCCCCGGGAGATCCTATACTCCCCTCCAGGGTGGTGACAACAGGAACTATGTGTCACCCGAGTATAGGGAACCGGATCGCTGGTATGTACATAGGACGTTCTTCTGCCGCCCGGGATCCGATCTCTGCTTCCCAATTCTGTATCACGAGTACCGTACACCGCAGCGATCGTCCCGGAGCAGCATTCTCGTCTCTGGCCCCTAGGGGGGGAACTTGCTGTGGAATGAGACTCCCTCCCTCCTTCTGTGAGCCCTTCAAAGGGGCTGAGGACGTGGCATGTGTCAGGGGGGGCTCACTGCCCAATACTGGAGTGCTGAGCCGGGGGGGGGGGGGGGGGGGGGGGGGGGGATATACTTACCTGCAGTCACCCTAAAAATCAGCCTAGTATTGGATGATATCACATGGTGATCGGATAAACGGAGTCACTAGAAATGAATGGGTTACGAAGCTTGTGCAAGTCCCAGTTCTGTTTATAGATTTCCATCAATCAACCCCATATCAACATAGAGTAAAAGTTTCCACATGACTTTTAGGGTATGTTTCTACATCCGTCGGGACCCCCTACACTAAGTGCATTGCTTGGAGGGGATCCAGACAGAGCACATACACTTTACCTGCTCGGTGGATACTGTGTTCTCGCAGCTCTGATGCAGGGGTTAACGTAGTCGGATCAGTCAGGGTCAGTCGCCAATACAAAACGCGTCCGTCACTCTAGTGGAAACAAGCCCTTAGACCAGTGTTGGGCAACTGAGGTGATATGGAGGGCCACAAGTGCGGCCCTCGGCATCACTAAACATGTAGGACAGCCAAGGTTGATTAGGAAAGCCGGGTCAGCGTGTGACCACTACACATGGGGATATAAGGAACGCCCCATATATATCCTCACAGGTTATGTGCCTCATAGATATACACAGTAGTCTAGTGGAAGCATAGGCGCTCAGGCGCTGTCTGGGTCACTCATTAGCTTTCACGTACGCCAATTAGCGTGCTCAGCTGGAGCCTCAGCGAGTCCATCTCCTCCTCTTACCGCTCTAAGAAGTTCCCAGGCGAGTACGTGTCGGTAGAGGATCGGTGAACAGGTGAGTTCTTATGCCATATGCTTTAACAGTTTTGGGGGCCGCAAGTGGAGGACCAAGGGAAGCCGCCAAACAACACCCTGAGGGCCGCATGTGGCCCCTGAGCCACAGGTTGGGCACCTGGGCCTTAGACAGTGACTATTAGTTACATATACATGACTACGGTAGGAACATTAGATTGTCAGCTCCTCTGAGAGACCGTAAAGGTCCCCATACACATCAAGATTGGTGCTCGATTTGCGCAGCATCGTGACATCACCTCGCTGCAGGCGCCCGTCGATTGGACTGGAATCACTTTAGGTGCTTGATTCCTGTCCAATTCTTTGGATGGGGATCCTGGGCTTGTCCCCACATGAGCGATTGTACGCGGCACAATTTAAATCGCGTTGATCGCTACCATGTATTTGATGCGGCTTATCCCCACATGCGCAATCGGGGGCTGAAGCGGTGCGGCGTGTGATCTGAAACTTGGCTCACCCGGTTATAGATCGCAGCTGGGCTCGTGGACATGATTTTTTGTCGCATCCATTCATTCTCTATGGCCTCGATCAGGGGGGTGGGGTGGGCGGCATTAGATGGGCGCTTGATCGGTGGTTGTGCAAGGAGTGACATCATCCATCGATCTAGCGCTCATCTATAGCGATATGATTATATATGATTTGGTGATATGACCCATATCAACATAGAGTAAAAGTTTCCCCTAAGTTAGTTACACATGACTTTTAGGCTATGTTTCTACATCCGTCGGGACCCCCTACACTAAGCGCATTGCTTGGAGGGGATCCAGACAGAGCACATACACATTACCTGCTCGGTGGATACTGTGTTCTCGCAGCTCTGATGCAGGGGTTAACGTAGTCGGATCAGTCAGGGGATCGATCGGACGCGGCAGCGCCAATACAAAACGCGTCCGTACGCGGCACAATTTAAAGCGTGTTGATCGCTGCCATGTATTTGATGCGGCTTATCCCCACATGCGCAATCGGGGGCTGAAGCAGTGCGGCGTGTGATCTGAAACTTGGCTCACCCGGTTATTGATCGCAGCTGGGCTCGTGGACACGATTTTTTGTTGCATCCATTCATTCTCTATGGTCTCGATCAGGGGGGGGGGGGGGGGGGGGGGGGGGGGGGGGGGGTCTGCATTAGATGGCCGCTTGATCGGTGGTTGTGCAAGGAGTGACATCATCCATCGATCTAGTGCCCATCTATAGTGATATGATTATATATGATTTGGTGATATGACTGTATATGCTCCGCAAAGCGCTGCGTCATATGTCGGCGCTATAACAAAACAAGATAATAATAATACATAAAAGCAATTCAGCGCAGTATATGCAAACCATGGCTTGGAGCAGGGCTACTCAAATATACATTTGAAAGGTCCACTTACCAAATTTCCATTCAGTCTGAGGTCCGGAAAAGTGAATTCTAAACTCCAAAAAATGCCAATCGCCAAACTTTCGAACTATGCATACCCATCTGTATAAATAGTACTATAGGCTTGGAGCATGCCGGTAATCATACTCTGAGGTCAAGTGTACCCTAGCCATGAATTTGATACCTAAAAAGCAGGACCCTAAGGTGAAAACATGTTCACCCTTGTCCCCATAGATAGGGACTTC
>CM070038.1:3793446-3807231 GCA_036250615.1 Ptychadena robeensis | reverse complement strand
TATATCACTGCTATGTAGTGCCGGGTCCTCCCTGATAGAATACATAGTGATTGGGAGGCTTTGAAAGCTCCTCATATCACATGGTTTTAGTAGAACAAAGGTTAATTGTACAGAAGATTGTATGGTAAGATTGTAAGGTGTATGGGGGCTTTATAGATTAAAGAATACAGTATTTTTATTCCATCTAATTGTTCTAATTTCTTTTGTTTTTTCCCCCCCAGAACTTGTAGAGAATTTTGATGAAGCATCGAAGAATGAAGCGAATTGAGAAACATGTAAATCCTTGGAAGTTGACATGGACTTGATTTTAAACATAAAGCGGGAAAAAAATCAGCTGTGTGGTTCCAAAAATTTACCAGGGAACGTCATGTGTTAATAGTTCCATAATATAAATATTTTGTATTTTAACAGTGCTACTGCAGCATTTTTCTTGCTGTTTATTTTGCGTTTTGCACTTCCCTTCCAGGACTTTTGGAGAAAGTGGGGAAAAGAGAAAAAAAACAAATATTAAAATAACCGCAACGTTTTGTGTCCGCTCCACATAGCTGCTTGGTGAGCCTGAAGCTCCAGTTATACTTTATTTCTTGTTTCCCTTCCCTGTAAACATAAAGGAAAACTTCTTAAAATAGTTTTTCCCAAAAATCTATGTTTCCTTTTTTTTTCTCCTAAGTCTCAGACTCTTCAGTCAGAACAAATGTTATTCTTTGCTTATTACTCGGAGGTTATATAAGACACTAGGAAATTAAAGGTAGCGATACATGGATGGATCAGGCTCGAGAAAGGTCGATCAAACCGGGAACAGACATGTCCGTAAATCCTGGTCGATCGTGTGGGAAAGTTGAGAGGCACACAGGATGGCTGCAAAGGAGCCCCCCCTTACTCTGACTCTAGCAGCTGTGCTCGGCTCTGCCCTCTTGCCTGTGTCAGCTCTGCCTGTCAGCTGAGAGCTGGCACACAGGCAACAGGGTGGAACCTAGCGTGGCTGCTACAGTGGAGGGGGGTCCTGCAGCTATCCTGTGTGCCTCAGCTGCCTGTCAGGGTACACAGAACCAGGGTCCCGATTGAACAGGAATCAGTGTGCAAAGTAGTGCACATGGATTCCCATTCGATTGACCCGCAATCGAGTTCAGCATGGTGAACGGGTATCAATATGGCTCGCTTTAAGGTTTTATAAAGTCGAGCCGCCAGTTGCTAAAGTCGTATCTGAGTCGACTTCATCACAGATAAGGAACACAAGTGTCCATCAATAAATAACTTCTATTTACTAAGAAGAATGAAGTTCTGTAATATTAAGTCAACAAGACATTAAAACAAAAACTAAGCTAAAACTTTGAATTTCCTGGTAAATTTAAGTGCAAAACAAAACGTGGGTGGAGCACAGAATGAGTCAACTGTGGTTCACAAAACAGCACATTGTCAATATAAAATAAATATAACACAATCACTCGCTTCTCAAAAAGGGAGGGCTTAACACCCCCAGGGGTCCGATTCAGTCTGGTTTTCTGTGCCAAAAATGTAACCACCCTGGCGGTCCACTGAGATCCAGATTTAAAAAAAAAACTTCCATCTCCATATTAAATTAGCAAAATGTCCACAAGATGGCCCTAAGTTTGTATATGTGTCACCAGCCTAGTCCAGCTTGGATTCTGATGTCACCCAGAGCTGGAAAGATCCCTTCCTATCCCCACCAATCGGAGACTGCATACATGCTGATGCATACGGGGGATCACGTTGGTCACTGCAGAACAGCGCTTCTCTCTCTGTCTGCACAGACTGGCGTTCCCCGCAGATGGCTGATCAACCCTTCTCAGCAGCAGTCCCTGGGATGTCGACAAGATCGTGAATGCCATTCTGTGTACCCATCTCCAGCACCGCACCAGAACCTATTTATTTGTAGTTTCTTCTAACAAAGGCATGTGTTAGACCAAGGTTCCACTGGGTTTTAAAGTCATCGAGTGAACTTGTCGTGATGACGTCCTCACAGACACAGTTAAGAAACACAAGTGTCCATCAATAAACAACTTTTATAAGTTCTTTGTAACATTAACAGTCAACAAGACAATAAAACAAAAGTAGGCTAAAAATGTACAATTTCCTGGTAAATTCAAGTGTGAAACAAAGTGGGTGGAGCTCAAACCGTGGCAGCCAAGACGCACAGAATGCGTCAGTTGTGGTTCACAAAAGAGCACATAGTCAATATAAAATAAATATAACATTCACTGGCTTGCATGCTTCTCCAAAATAGAGGGATTAACCCCCACAGGGGTCCGATTCAGTCTGGTTTTCTGTGCCAAAAATGTAACCACCCTGGCAGTCCACTGAGATCCAGATTTAAAAAAAAAAACTTCCATCACCATATTAAAATAGCAAAATGTCAACAAGATGGCGCTGCTGCCTATGTTTGTATATGTATCACCAGCCTAGTCCAGCTTGGATTCTGATGTCACCCAGAGCTGGAAAGATCCCTTCCTATCCCCACCAATCGGAGACTGCATACATGCTGATACACTGACTACACGGGGGATTACGTCGGTCACTGCAGAACGGCGCTTCTCTCTCTGTGTAGACTGGCGTTCCCCGCAGATGGCTGACCAACCCTTCTCAGGAGCAGTCCCTGGAATGTTGACAAGATTGTGAATGCCCTTCTGTGTACCTTTCTCCAGCACAACACCAGGACCGATTTATTTAAGAAGTTTCTACTAACAAAGGCATGTGTTGGACAAGGTTCCACTATGTCTCAGCGTTCAGCATGCGCCTTAAGCCCCCCATACACATATAGATTGTGACCCAATGTTTTGGCCGATTGACCGTGCGGGGTGACGTCATCATGCGTGGTCAATCAGCCGAAATATCCGGTCACAATCGGCCAACGCTGCCTGTTGGGTCGGCAGATGCCATCTAGTGGCACCGGCTGTGCTGTGTGTCAGCATGAAGGGAGAGAAGCAGGACGCAGCCTGTGCAGACAGCTGATTCTTCAGCATCCAATGAATGTGAGATCTCTGTGTCCCCCTCTAAAGTATCAGACCGATCTAAGAATTACGGGTGATTTGGCCGCTGATTTAAGCTCTTTACGATTAAGATCGACACCCGGTTTTTCAGCCAACAGACGGGAGCGTGCACAGTGCTTGGTTGGTCGTGTATCTAATCGTGTATGGGGGGCTTTAGATGCGCCTGAAATGATGCCCATTCTATCTAAAGGGCCAGTACACACCTCCACTTTTTAAAACGTGTCTTACCGCGTTTTAGGATGCGCACCGATGCTCCTGCAGAGAATGCATGGGTGTGTTTAAAAAAAAACGCACCCCTAGCGCTTCGAACTAGTTTTTAGACGCATGGTTGGGAACAAAACTAATAATTGCTGATGAAATAAGAAAAAGTTTACATCCAAGATGCGTCTGATGCGCACCAAATCGTAACAAGGCGCCCGCCCTTTTTCCGTTTTTCATTAAAATCTACACAGTTTTTGTCCCTTCCCATGCGTCTAAAAATCCCTAAAGCTAGCCATACACATGTCGATTCCTGAGCGATCGATCGGCGCTCCGATCGATTCTGGTGAAGCCACAGGTGTCGATCGATCGACCATACAAGTCTGTGCCTACTGTCACTGATGAACCGTGAGGTCGGCCAGCCTCCCTGTGTTAATCATAGTTGTATCGAATCTGTGTGTGTTTAATATCATAGTTGTATCAAGTCGGTAAGAATATGAGATATATTTCCCTGCCACTGAGGCCCTTTTCATATGTAAATAGGAAATGAGAAATCTAGGAGGGTCGTCAAACTTTCAAAGGTGATGGCTGTAATCAGGTATTAGAAGTGTCGTAGAGGTGTCACTTCTGCGTGCAATCTCTTCTTCATGTAGCCGTGCGAGGTGTCTATGGAGCTTGCTCTGGGGTGCAATCCTCTCTCTTCATGTGCCGTCGGACGGTCGCCTGGACGTGATGGGTGCAATCCTCTCTGTAAAGGTAGCCCAGGGGTCTCCTGCGAGTTGCTGGGGTGCAACTCCTCTCTCCAATGTAGCCCGTGGAGGTTCCTGGGGCTGCTGGGGTTGCAATCATCACTCTCTTCAAGGTTAGCCGTGGAGGTTCGGAGTGGCTGGGGGTGCAATCCTCTTCTTCAAATGTAGCGTGGAGCGTCTCCTGGGCTGCATGGGGTTGCTAATCCTCGTCTCTTCAATGTTAGCCGTGGAGGTCCTCCTGGAGTGCGGGGATGCAATCCTCTCTCTTCAATGGTAGCCACGGAGGTCTCTGGAGCTGCTGGTGTGCACGTCTCTTTTCCTAACCTCCTGCGTATATATCCTACTTGGTGGAGAGCCGGGCCGTTAACCTCTTGTGCCGGTGACAAGACATTGTGCATATCAATATCTCTGTAACATTACACCCAAAACACAAACCCATCTTCCAGATGGAATAACCAATAATGTTTTCACACCACCATAAAATATAGCAACCACCAGCTGCCGCGGCCAAGAGACACAAGTCGTCCCCAGCACCCAACTCATCTGGTGTGTTTTTTTTTTTTTTGCCCGGCACGAAGTAAAAAGCAGTCGATCTTACTAGAGATAAGATCCGAGCGAGAAAACCATTATAGCGGAAAAAATTCAGCCACGCGCGCGCACTCTCCGATATGAGGGGAGAGCGGAAAAACGCTCAGCAAAAACCACACGCCTCTATGCATGGTCTCAATACCGACTGCTCCTCATTTGTGTCACAATTTAGCAAAGTGATCTGTCATCCCTGTGCAGGACTAAGGTATGTCTCACACGAGTCTAAATCCTGCCTGGCCAAATAACATTGGAATCCTGCCCGAGTGAGAGTGGCCCCTTTATATGCGGTGGAATTTGGGAAAGGACCGCTGAGGATTTGTTTGTTTTTTCCTTAATTTTTTTTTTGTTGTTTTTTTTATTTTTCTTACTTTTTCTTTTTTTTTTTAGGTCAAGGCCCCTATAACAGCTTTATGTCATCGGATGTGTTATGGCACAATGACACTTCATGTGAGTTACCCCGATCCCCCCCCCCTTCTTTTTCTTTTTCTTCATGGCTTTTTGCGTCACGTGCACGACCATCCAATGAAATAAAATGGATCTGTTCATCGGGCGCATTGAACCCATTCATCTTTCATCATTTCGTTGATCCCGTAGTGCCGGCGCCTGTGGTAACGATTGTATATTGACACAAATGTGCTCACCCAGCATGCTTCCCTGATCCAGAACTAAACAGCTATCTCCAGAAATGCCTCCTTATGCTTTCTGGGTTCCCAGGCCTGCACGTCCTGCGTCCCGGTATGGCTACGCCTTTGCATGGCTTGTCCACGCGTGCGGCCAGCTTGTTGCTAACCGTCGTTAGTACATACAACATCTTTTGGTAGATGTTTGAAAACCCCTTACGATACCATCTCAAACAGTACCAATGTATGAGATGGTTGGCTGCCTACACATTGTGGCAAAAAAGCTTCCCAACATGAAAACCAACTTTACGATCGTCCTATCTTGTTTTCCGAGTGTCTCGACATTAAGTGCCGTTATATCGGCCATTAGGATTTTAAAGGGAAGCCCGGCAGTAATTGGTCGGTATAACACTATGAAAAAACATCGTGAGTTTCAGACTGTTCCCAGAGACCAATTAAAATTTTTGCACATGTCCAATAAAGGTTCCGATCATAAAAGAAAACGTCAATTAACGATGATTTGATCGTGTGCTACCCATTGGACTGTGCCAGATTTAAGGACGATTTAGAACATCTGCTTTCATTGGTCGGTTTCAATGGCTCGTAATTTATATCTCGAGCGTATTGGCCAGAACTAGAAGCCGCTAGTGGGCCGAGGGTTGGCTGCGCTCATTGTCTGTTTCATGGGGCTGTCCCATTGGCGTGGCTGCGGTGGCGGCTGCGAGTTGAAACATTAAATTTGTAGTAAGCCGCTTAGCGGTGGCCGCTTGTTGCTTGTGACAGCCACTAGAGGTGGCGGGTGCCACGGCCCGCTTCGCTGGTGGGACAGCAATATATTCCTTAATTTTTTTTCGTTGATTGTTTAAAAAATCTACGGATGCCAAATCTATAGTAGCCTACACATTTCGTCTTTGTCAGATTCCTTTAGATCTACCAAAATATTGTAGTGCGGGGTTCCTCTGCGATTGAAAAAGGAGACTTGTGGTTTGGAAATGCCTTCATGTTACATGGTTTTGGTAAACAAAGGAGATCTAAAGGAAATTTGACGAGAGACTAGAGGTTGTAGGGGTTGTGGGGCGCGTTTGAAACCATTACATGTAGATTATCGTAGCAGCGGGCCTGTGGTGATTTCAATAGCGTGAGTCACCAGCTTTAACTGTGGTGTTTTTTTTTATTCTATATTTTTTGTTTTTTTTTTTTTTTGCCTTTTTTTTTTTCTTGATTGGTCATTTATATAGATCAATTTTTTTGTAGATTGTTGAATATTTATGGCAGCCCCATGGTTGTCAACCTAAAACAATTATTATGGGAACATTTCAAAAAACTGATGCTGGTTTTAATGGTGGTATTTGGTGTTGGGATTATTGGCTAAGTCCTAGTCGCCCATGTGTTCAATTGACTGTACAATATCTGGTAATTCGTCATTTTTTTGTAGTGCTGGTGGCGTTGAAATGTAAGCATGTCCCATGGTTACGTCGTTGTTTCGTTTTAATGTCTTGATCTATTTCGATGGGACAGTTGGAAATTTTGATTTGTTGTCCCAATTGTGTCGTTGTTTTGTACTGTGGTTTGGGGGGGGGGGGCCTCGTCCAATTGAGATTCTGATTCATTTCATTAGGTCATTGATGTTCTTCTGGGAGGAGGGGAATGCTAAGTACAGTCAGTTTAAATCCATGGATAGCAGTGCATTGATGGCGGGTCTGTGTTGTTCACTGTAGTCTTTCCAAGCATGCAAATGGGAGTATTCTGGTGAATATTCCGGTAGAGTGTGTGGACCGTGTTTGTTGATTCGATTGCTATGTACTGGATTAAATATCGCAAAGGATATGGACTATGGGTTTTGATTCCTCTGTGCATCATGGTTTTGTGGCGCGTGTTTGTGATGTGGCCTTGTTAGGTTGACATCGTCTTTGATTGTTTTTTATCGTTTCGTTTTGTAATTGCATAGGAAGTCGGGTTGTGGTTGTTGCCTGGAGGGGATGTGGGGTGTGTCTCGAGTTCAATTACAATCGACATAGTTTTATGATCGAAACTTCGATCGATTGATTGATCGATTTGAGTGTCATTGAACATGTCTGGTAGCTTAAGCTTTAGTTGATCAAAAAAAATTGTTAAATATATGTTGGCAAAGATTGGCATTCAATCACCATGTTCTGATGTCCTAAAAAATTATCTTTTTACGTGAATTGAACGAAAAAAGACGTTATCTGCATTACAGTTGGGAAATTCCTGTAAACTCATGACGGATTGGGATCGGGGTGATTCAGCATTCTTTTACATAATTATAGCTTCATTCGACCGCGGGCCTGTGTATAAACGATTATTTACGTGTTGGACCCATTACTCAGCAGGCCATTAGTGTTATGGTTATTGACGGCTGTGGGGTGTCGTCAGTTTCAAATAAAATCGTTGACAGATGCAGAGGATGGAAGCAGTTGGCATGGATTGGGGCTATGAGCCATACACAAACAATGGTATTGGCAGGCGAGAGAGCCGCCACCCAGCGCACTGAGGGTACCGCAGGCTATCGCCACGTCACCAAATAAAAGATCACGAGTGTCACTGGTAACCAGAGTAAATTTATGGAAACGGGCACCGATCACCGAGGCATTGAGAGCATAGGTTATCCCATGTCATGGTACACCCGCTGGGTGAGGACTAAGGCCTTGTTTCCATTGATGGTTTTTGGGTGGATGCGTGCGTTTGTTACCGCGGCGGCCAAAAACGCGTCCGTGCGCGAAAGCATTGCCTAGTGTTTTCGCACGTTTTTTGTGACGAAATTTTTTTATATGGGAAGCGCTGACGGTTGGGGTGGTTTTTTCAAAACGCTGCGCGGAGCATTCACAAAGATCGCGCCGATCGGCGCGCAAACGCAAACAATGGAAACTATGGATGGCCCTCATTTCGTGAACTGTTGTATGATAGGGAGGGGGGGCTCATTGTTCCTAATAGGGGGAGGGGCTGCGAAGGAAAGTTTGGGAACCACTGCTGTTGCAAGGTTGTGAGAACCTTCAGTAGCGCATGATTATCGGGGCCTATTGGCCAATTTACAAAATATATATATTAATGAATTGTTATAATGGAGGTTGATTTATATAGATATTTAATATATTATAATAGTAATATATAAGATAATTAAATTTTGACGGATATCCTAATGTAACTGCTCTGTTTCTCACGGGCACTGAGTGCAGGACGTTACCCCTGGCATTAACAGATGTGTAACAGAGCATCCGCAGGCAGGTAGGCCCAGCACTACATAGCAGTGATAATACCTTCCAATCACTATGTATTCTATCCGGGAGGACCGGACTACATAGCAGTGATATATACCTCCAATCCACTATGTATTCTATCAGGAGGTACCCAGCACTACATAGCAGTGATATAACCTTCCAATCACTAGTATTCTATCCAGGGAGGACCCGGCTACATGGCTGATATATACCTTCCAATCACTATGTATTCATCAGGAGGACCCAGGAATACATAGCAGTGATATATCCTTCCAATCACTATGTATTCTATCAGGGAGGACACTAACTACATAGTGTTGGTAGGTCTCATTGGAATTGTATGGGAGGAATCTAAGGTGTTTGGGGGGCGCAGGCGGACAGGATCCCGTTTAGGGAGAATTATTCGAGCCTAGGAGCTTCCACCCATCGCGGGCTCCTGTGTTTTCATTCAGTAGTACATGCTGGTGATTTTTCGCGGGAAGTTTCAGAAGATCCTAGGAAAATCACTGTCTACACAGAACGTCAATGGAGAAATTGTTCACATACTAGTGGATGTTTGGGGGGTCTGTTATGCAGAAGTTTGGGGGAAAGTTATGTTTGTTGACTGAGCTTTTGGGATTTTCCATTCGGGGTTTAGAGTTCAGTTTATACATAAAGTTGATGGTGTCATGGTGAAACTTCATGTATCACTATGGCCACTTTGGCGTTCTGCCTCAACTTGAATCACTAGGCCACAGTGGGGGGGGGGGGGGGGGGGGTGGGGGGGCAGATGTCCCGGCCCACCCTCCCAATTCGGTGCTCATGCATAAGGTCAATGGACGCGGGGAGGGGGTAACGAATTCCATAGACGGAGACGTACCAAAAGTGATAAGTGATACAGTGTTTTGCCTTATCCGCCCCATCGCTCATCCGACGATGACGCCGTGGGGGAGGGGTGGGAAAGGCTTGTTGCTGCAGTTTGTAGAAATGGTGCAGGCACATAGAGAGCCAGCGGTTGCGCTGATTCCGGCACGGCGCAGTTTGATGTCACGATCTGATTTGAACAATCGGCCGCAGCATGGATGGACATTTTATCATGCCATGGTCAATCGTTTTTGAAATACACCATTTACGATTTGACAACCAATACTTTGGATGGGGACCTTGTACCCATTCAAAGTTGATGGCGATTCGACCGATAAAACGTTTGTTCTCTGGCTGATCAAAGTTTTGTGGGAGTAGTAGTAGGAACGGTTGCTCCAGGTGGGCGCGGCTCATTTTGGCGATTGATCCAAAGTCGATCACCCCGGAATGCGAATGGTTGATCATTCGCAAAATCGGCCAGAGATGGAAGGCTATGGGGCGGTTTAGAGGTACAGAAAAAAATAATAATATTATATTTTTTTGTTATAAGTTGTACACTTGTTTTCTTTTGATTGTGATTGGATAAAACAATTATAAAACATTTATCTCAATAAATAAAAACAATGTAAAAAAATCTAAGAAAAAAATTTTTTTTCTTGTTACCTTTAAATCTCCCGCCGGCGGATGACTGTCAGTCGGCACACGAGGCGATCACGGAATAGCGAAGACCTCGGGTATTTCGGATCGGCTCGGGTGCAGCGGAGATTGTCCCACTAGTAGAAACGCCTCGCGGGTGGGCCACTTTGAGCTGGTTATTTAGAAGGCTAATCTCTATCCAGCGTCAAAAGTAAAAAAGAAAAAGATTAAAAATATATATTTTTTTTTTAAGACCGGGTCCGCTCCGTTGACGTTCACCGTCAGTCGGGACCCGGGAAGAGGATGGGATGATCGCAATGGCGTGCGGGACCAGGTGGGTGAGCTCCCCGATGTGGCCGAACCAGTTCGGGGGCGTATCGATTATTGCAGTGGCCCTGTTTGCCCGAACTTTGATATCGCTGGGGTAGGGAGGTTAAAGCACGTGCCATTCACCTTTTTTCTTATGGCACGTGTTTGTCAAACATGGTTAAGCGGTTGTTTTAGATGTGGGCGCACCATGTTGCTCTGATACGGCCGACCGCAGCGGGGGGAGACGGGGGACCCATTCAAATGGTATGGGAGCGATCGAATGCAATACCATGATTTTTTACAGAAAGGCATTAAACAATGGGAAGAAGTGCGTGAAGGACACATTATTCAAGCCAATAGATAAAGGTTATCCTGGAAGAACATTTTATATGAGCTTACGGTTCAGGCCATTAAGTACAAAGACCAGAAGTCAAAAGCTATCAAAAGGAAGACAAGATGGGTATAGGCAGGCAAGAGAAGATCGTGACGGGTGCAGACCAGCAAGAGGGAAAGAGTGACAGGTCATAGGATTAAAAGAGGAAAGAGCGAACGGTGTACAGGCCATCAAGAGGATGAGCGGACGGGGTTGGGGGGGGGGGCGGGGCAGGGCATCAAGAGGAAGAGGGATGGGGCGCAGGGCATCAAGGGAAGACCAAGGCAGTCAGAGGAAGAGGGGACGGGCGCAGGGCTCAAGAGGAGAGGGGATGGGGCGCAGGGATCAGAGAGGGAAGAGCGGACGGGGTCGAGGGCTCAGAGGATTAGAGCAGAGGGGGGCCAGGGCATCAAGAGGAAGAGCAGATCGGGGGGCAGGGCGATCAAGGGAAGGCAGATGGGGCGCAGGGCCATCAAGAGGGAAGAGCAGGGCATCAAGGGGGCGCAGGGCATCAAGGGAAAGCGCAGACAATGCGCAGGGCATAAGAGAAAGACCAAAGGCATTCAAGAGGAAGAGCAGATGGGGGCAGAGCATCAAGAGGAAGAGGGGAGGGCGTAGGGCTCAAGAGGAATGACTGACGGGTCACAGGCCATCAAGAGGAAGAGCGGACAGGGGCATCAAGAGGAAGAGCAGACGGGGTTGCAGGGCATCAAAGAGGAAGCGCAGACAGACAGGGCACAGGGCATCAAGAGGAGAGACAGATGGGGATGGGGTGAAGAGCATCAAGAGGAAGAGGGGGAAGGGGCGGTAGGGCATCAAGAGGAATACCTGACGGGTCACAGGCCATCAAGAGGAAGAGCGCATGACATCAAGAGGAAAGCGGACCAGGGAAGGGCATCAAGAGGAAAAGCGGACGGGCACAGGGCATCAAGAGGAAAAGCGGACAGGGCACAGGGCATCAAGAGAAGAGCGGCCAGGGCATCAAGAGGAGAGCGGACAGGACATCAAGAGGAAGAGCGGACAGGGCATCAAGAGGAAGCAGCGCGGACGGGATCAAGATGGGGAAGAGCGGACAGGGCATCAAGAGGAAGAGCGGACAGGGCCATCAAGAGGAAGAGCGGACAGGGCGCAGGGCATCAAGAGGAAGAGTGGACGGGTGCAGGGCATCAAGGGAAAAGCGGACAGGGCACAGGGCATCAAAGAGGAAGAGCGGACAGGGATCATCAAGAGGAAGAGCGGACCGGGCATCAAGAGGAAGAGCGGACAGGCACAAGAGAGAGCGGAAGGATCAAGGAGGAAGAGCGGACAGGGCGCAGGGATAAGAGGAAGAGTGGACGGGTGCCAGGGCATCAAGAGGGAAGAGTGGACGGGGTGCAGGGGCATCAAGGAGACGCGGCAGAAGGGCATCAAAGAGGGAAGAGGGGACGGGCGCAGAGCAATCAAGAGGAAGAGCGGACAGGGCATCAAGGAAGAGCGAATGGGGCGCAGGGCATCAAGAGGAAAAGCGGACGGGGTGCAGGGCATAGAGGAAGTGCAGGATGGGCACAGGGCATCAAGAGGAGAGTGGAGGGGCCGCAGGGCATCAAGAGGAAGAGGCGACGGGGCGCAGGGCAATCAAGATGAAGAGCGGACGGGTCACAGGGCATTCAAGCGGAAAAGGGGACAAGGCCGTAGAGATCAAGAGGAAGAGACCGGGCAACTTACAGCATCAAGAGGAAGATCGGATGGAAGCTGTGTGACGGTCAGATCGGGCTTACTCCAACAAATATAATAAATATCATCGAGCCGCTTTGTAGAAGCGATCCGAAGATTTCTGGACAACAAAACATTGTTCTTATTTTAATGTCATTTCCTTTAGAATTAAAAAAATAAATTTGTACTGGATATTTAAGGAAGGTTACACTGCTCAGAACTTTTATATAAACTCATTTTGCAGAAGTTGTACTTCGTGTATTTCCGGCTTAAAAATACAGTCCTGGCCAAAAGTTTTGAAAATGACACAAATATTGAAATTGGAAAAAGTTGCTGCTAAGTTTTTATAATAGCAATTTCATATACTCCAGAATGTATGAAGAGTGTTCAGACGAATCGCAGAATCCTTCTTGCCAGGAAATTAACAAAATCCCCAAAAAAAACCTTCAAGCAAAAGAGGGTCAATCTGTTAAGAAGACTTCAGGGCGTCCAAGAAAGTCCAACGCACGCCAGGATCGGCTCCTAAAGAAGATTGAGCTGCGGGATGGGAGCGCACCAGTGAGAGGATTGAGTGCGGATGGGAGCGCCACCAGAGAGATGAGCTGCGGGATGGGAGCGCCACCAGTGCAGAGGGATGAGCTGCGGGATGGGGGCGCCACAGGCAGAGGAGGCTGGGGATGGGAAGCGCCACCAGTGCAGAGGATTGAGCTGCGGGATGGGAGGCCCCAGTGCAGAGGATTGAGCTCGGGAGGGAGCGCCACAGTGCAGAGGATTGAGCTGCGGGATGGGAGAGGCACCAGTGAGAGGATAAGCTGCGGGATGGGAGCGCCACCAGTGCAGAGGATTGAGCTGCGGGATGGGAGCGCCACCAGTGCAGAGGATTAAGCTGAGGGATGGGAGCGCCACCCGTGCAGAGGAGTGAGCTGCGGGATGGGAGCACACCAGTGCAGAGGATTGAGCTGAGGGATGGGAGCGCCACCAGTGCAGAGGATTGAGCGGGGATGGGGGCCACCAGTGCAGAGGATTGAGCTGCGGGATGGGAGCGCCACCAGTGCAGAGGATTGAGCTGCGGGATGGGAGCGCACCAGTGCAGGGATTGAGCTGCGGGATGGAGCGCCACCAGTGCAGAGGATTAAGCTGCGGGATGGGCGCGCACCAGTGCAGAGGATTGAGGCTGCGGGATGGGAGCGCCACCAGTGCAGAGGATAAGCTGAGGGATGGGAGCGCCACCAGTGCAGAGGATTGGCTGCGGGATGGGAGCACCCCGTGCAGAGGGATTGAGCTGGAGGGATGGGAGCGCCACAGTGCAGAGGATTGAGCTGGGGGATGGGAGTGCCAACAGTGCAGAGGATGGGATTGAGCTGCGGGATGGGAGCGCACACCAGTGCAGAGGATTGAGCTGCAGGATGGGAGCGCCAACAGTGCAGAGGATTGAGCTGCGGGATGGGAGCGCAACCAGTGCAGAGGTTGTCAGGATTGGCAGCAGGCAGGTTGTGTGACGCATTGCAGCCACAGTGAGGAGGAAGACTTTTG
>CM070038.1:3781612-3793421 GCA_036250615.1 Ptychadena robeensis | reverse complement strand
GGAAGATGGCCGGGTGTCAGGAAGGGCAGCAAAGAAGCCACTTCTCTCCCAAAACCATCCAGGACAGACTGATCTTTTGCAGAAAGTCTGGTGATTGGACGGCTGAGGACTGGGGCAAAGTCATAGTCTCCGATGAAGCCCCTTTCCCAGTGTTTGGGGCGTCTGGAGAAGGACTTGTCCGGAGAAGGTGAGCACTCCCATCAGTCCTGTGTCATGCAGTAACGCATCCTGAGACCATTCATGTGTGGGGGTCTTCTCATCCAAGGGAGGGGGCTCACTCACAATTTCCCCCAAAAACACAGAAACCATGAATAAAGAATGGAACCAAAACCCCGTCCACCAGCAACTTCTTCCACCAATCCAACAACAGTTTGGTGAGGAACAATGCGTTTTCCAGCACGATGGAGCGCCACGCCATAAGGCAAAAGTGATAACTAAGTCGCTCGGGGACAGTGAAATTTTGGGTCCATGGCCTGGAAACTCCCCAGATCTTCATCCCATTGAGAACTTGTGGTCATTCCTCAAGAGGTGGGTGGACAAACAAAAACCAACTCATTCTGACAAACTCCGAGAAGTGATGATGAGAGAATGGGTTGTATCAGTCAGGGTTTGGCCCAGAAGGTGAGTGAGAGCATGCCCAGTCTCAGAGGATGAGTGAGAGCATGCCCAGTCACAGAGGATGAGTGAGAGCATGCCCAGTCGTAGAGGTCCTGAAAAAGAAGGTCCAACACTGCAAATACTGACTCTCTACACTTAAACCTCATGTCATTGTCAATGAAAGCCTTTGAAACGTATGAAGCGCTGATCATTATATTTCATTACATCACAGAAACAACCGCAACAAAGATCTAAAAGCAGTGCAGCAGCAAACTTTGTGACAACTCATATTTGTGTCATTCTCAAAACTTTTGGCCAGGACTGTACAAAAGATTTCACAAACATAAAAAGTTCATGCATTTTACCGCACAATTCGAAAAGGATTCATCAGCGACGCCAAAACAATGTCAGAAACAGATTCCTCAATCAATGTCATTTTATTATTATTAGGTAAAAGTATTACCCCCCCCCCCCCCCCCCCCCCCCCATAACTCACCACAGAAGTGTCAGTTCCCCTCGTTGGGCATTAAACCCTCCGTTTATTTTTACAGCAGCTGATAAGAAATCAATCTCGGTGCAATAAAAGCCGCTGTTCCATATCACAGCACCGCTGCTGGGCCGAATGCAGCGAGCAATGTACGATACTAGCACCTGAATGCTCCCCATGTTGTGTATTTTTCACACTATAAGACGCGCTTTACACAAAATGTATGTCTTATAGAGTGAATGTGTAAAATAAAATCCCCCCTAGCCAAGTGACCAGTGCCAACAGCCACCCTAAAGCTAGTGTCACCCTAAAGCTAATGGAATCGGCCAGAGATTTAAAGACATGTCCGTTCTCTGGCCGACTGAGCTTTGGGGGCGAGAGGGATCTGTCACCCCATGTGGTCACCCGCGGATCGCCCGACGCATCACAGCGGCAGCACACAAGTCCTCTGACAGGCGGCGCCTCCCATTCTTCAGGAGCGCGCCGCAGCCACTGAAAGACTCCGGCCCGCGGCACACTACCGGAGTCTTTCAGTGGCTGTGGCGCGCTCCTGAAGAATGGGAGGCGCCGCCTGTCAGGCTGCTCGCCGGAGGACTTGTGTGCCGGGCGGGGACTAAAATCTCCCGGGCGGGCCGCCCGGCCAATCTGCTCTGGGGAGAACACTGTACTAGCACCGTGATGGTGAACTTATGGCACGCAGAGCCCTCTCGATTGGCACACATACAAACTGTGCATCAGCGTGTCTGTAGTCTTTCTCTGATTGGTGGGGACGGGAAGAGAGGCGTGATGGTTTTTTCACTTCAGGTAATGGACTCTGGCTGATGAAATGTAAACAGACAGCAGTGCCATCTTTTGGCCACACTTCTAATTTACCAGGAAATTTGAGGTATTAGCCTACTTTTGTTTTATTGTCTTGTTGACTGTAAATGTTACAGAGAACTTTAAAAAAACATTTTATTGATGAATACTTGTGTTCCTTAACTGTGATCTCATCACGACTAGTCGACTTGACTGCGACAGCATCATAAAAAGTACAGTGGCAGTCTGGAAACTGGTCATTAATGAAGAGACAGCATCAATGCTGCCATGGCAGTGAGGACGGCGCAAGTTCCTCTCAAGCCCTGTGGAGTTTCTGACCTCCTTGCTTTCTCCTCATTACTGTATCGGGGCAACATTTTAAAATTTTAACAATTTTATCGCCAGGATTTTTGGCCAGTAACTGATGTGCTAGCGGCAACCGTGTCCGATACTGGAAAAAAATCTGTGTCTCCCATTGTTTAAACCAGTGGTTCCCAAACTTTCCGTGCAGGGCCCCCCTCCCTTTTCTATTTAGGAGCATTATTAAACCCCCCCTCCCTATTCAAATGCATGTTAAGAATGAGGGCCCGTGCCCCCCTGGCATACCTTCCCGTCCCCCAGTTTGGGAACCACTAGTTTAAACTAAAGCCTCAGTATTCAGGTGACATTGTCGTGTCGGCACTTTAAGATAAAAAAAAGGGTTATACCTTTCCGTTTGGGCGCTCGGCCTTAAAAAAGTTCCCCATCACTGGCCTAGCTCATAGTTTTTGCATAAATTACGTTCAAAGTCATGTACAATTTCCAACTTTTGATTTGACTTTGAACTTAAAGTTCCCACAACTGTTTCCTGGATCTCCATGGATTTTGGTGATGACACCGTGTTCAGGGGATTTGCTGAGCCATGAATACAGACGATACAAGTCCACGCAGGTGATGCCAGCCGGCGGCACAGTAGGCTCAATGTGACTGCCGAGGCATGCAACAACCTGCAACTTACCGCCATACAACACAATCATCCTTCAGACGCCATGCAACACGACTACAAAACACACCCGGCCATTCACAGACACACGTGTAACATGTACAGGAAACACGGAGTCACCACAACAGGAGAGCGAACTACAGCACTGACCTCTCTTGCTCTCTGACCAATCATTCCCTGCTCACTGTGTCTGACCCACAACAAAGGGTTAATGATGTATAAATACAAAATCACGGATCAGATTTGTGGCTGAGGAGGAAGTAGCGGTGACACACTTCCTGTGCCAGGTGACAACGATGGATTGCAGCACACCTACCCCTCCACTCAGCTACACAGAATGTGGGAAGGTGTTCTGTAGTCGTTATAGCACGAGTCTTAGGGCCCAAAAAGTTTAAAACACCATCACCAAAGATGGGGCGCAGGGGTACAACGTGACCCCCGCCCAACACATGCACCTGCATACTGGGACATGTAGCTCCCCAGGTTCCTCCACTGAGCCCATTAATCATGGTAGTATCTATCACTAAACATCTTCCAGGGTATGCTGGGACATGTAGTTCCACAGAAGCCACAACTCACTATAGAGCAGGTAAGTGGCCAATGAAGAATGTGGCATCTCCTATCACCATACTTTATGCAGGGTATGCTGGGACATGTAGTTCCACAGGTGCCACCACTGACTATAGAGCAGGTGTGTGATTAATGAACAAACGTGGCTCCTATCACCATAATACCTGCAGGATATGCTGGGACATGTAGTTCACCAGATGCCACCACTGACTGAGCCCATTAATCACTGTAGTATCCTTAAACCACCTTACTTTTTGAAGGATATGCTGGGACATGTAGTTCCCCAGGCGCCACCACTGACTATAGAGAAAGTTATCAATAAACAAGCGTGACACCTATCACCATATTGTCTGCAGGGTATGCTGAGATATGTAGTTCCCCAGATGCCACCACTCTTTACAGAGCGGGTTATTAACCAATAAAAAAAATGTGGCATCTTCTGTCAGAATACTTTATGCTGGGACATGTAGTTCCCCAGGTGCCACCACTGACTAAAGAGCCCATCACTGACCAACACTGCGGCATCTTCTATGGCCATACTTAATGCAGGATATGCTGAGACATGTAGTTCCCCAGGCGCCACCACTGACTAAAGAGCGGCAGGGACTAATAATCACAGAGGCATCTCCTACCGCCATACTTCATGCAGGATATGCTGGGACATGTAGTTCCCCAGGCGCCACCACTGACTAAAGAGCGGCAGGGACTAATAAACACAGGGGCATCTTCTACCATCGTACTTAATGCAGGATATGCTGGGACATGTAGTTCCCCAGATGCCACCACTACCTATAGACCAATAAACACTGAGGCATCTTCTATGGCCATACTTCATGCAGGGTATGCTGGAACATGTAGTTCTTCAGGTGCCACCACTACCTATAGACCAATAAACACTGAGGCATCTTCTATGGCCATACTTCATGCAGGATATGCTGGGACATGTAGTACCCCAGGTGCCACCACTCAGTACAGGGCCCATTACTGACCAATAAACAATGTGGCATCTTATACTTCATTCAGGATTATGCTGGGACATGTAGTTCCTCAAGTGCCACCAATAATCACTGAGGCATGTTCTATCGCCATACTTCATGCAGGACATGCTGGGACATGTAGTTCACCAGAAGCCACCACTGACTACAGAGTGGGTTACTGACCAGCATCTTCTATGGCCATACTTCATGCAGGACATGCTGGGACATGTAGTACCCCAGGTGCCACCACTGACTATAGAGTGGGTCAGTGACCAATATGCACTGGGGCATCTTCTATGGCCATACTTCCTGCAGGATATGCTGGGACATGTAGTACCCCAGGTGCCACCACACACTATAGAGTGGGTCAGTGACCAATAAGCACTGGGGCATCTTCTACCACCATAGTTCATGCAGGATATGCTGGGACATGTAGTACCACCACTGACTACAGAGTGGGTTACTGACCAATAATCACTGAGGCATCTTCTATGGCCATACTTCATGCAGGGTATGCTGGGACATGTAGTTCCCCAGGTGCCACCACTCGGTATAGGGCCCATTACTGACCAATAATCAATGTGGCATCTTCTATTTCATGCAGGAATATGCTGGGACATGTAGTTCCCCAGGTGCCACCACAGACTATAGAGTGGGTCAGTCACCAATAAGCACTGGGGCATCTTCTATCACCATACTCTATGCAGGGTATGCTGGGACATGTAGTTCCCCTGATATCTCTCAGTAAAGGTCACTGGTGACCCACTCTAGCGTTGTGTTCCCTGCAGGACATGCTGGGCCATGTAGTTCCCCTGCAGATGGTGATAGCACCTTGGCGTAGCGTTGCCTGTATCTCTGCTGCTCCGGTACGCTGGGACTTCTAGTTCCCCGCAGCAGCATGCCCGGTGAGGTCAGTGAAGTGCCCGTGGCGCGGTGCTGCCCCCTGGAGGTGGTATACACAGGTGCCCGGCTTTGCCCTTGTTGCAGACTACTTACCGAGGGGCTCCTCATGCCGGGCTCACGGCACCGGCTCCCGCTTGGAGCAGCTCCGTCCTCCGCCTCCCAGGCTGCCGACACAGCGAATCAGAACAGTCCGCGCTGCAATGGAGGAGAGGCCTCCGGCCGCCTGTAATCCCCGCCGTCCGGTTCCTGCCTACTATGCGGCCCGGCTCCGTGTGCCCCCAGCTCCGCTGTCACTGCCATGTCCGGCCCGACAAGAGGAGAGGGACAAGAGAGGACCCCGGCGGCAGCCTGAGGACAACATCGCCTCCTGGCGGAAAGGAGGGAGCACTGCGCGAGCAGAGCAGGAGGAGGTGGCCCGCCTGGCTGTCATGGTGACCGGCTACCCGAATCATCCGGGAAAGTTGGAGGAAAGTCACATCCTCAATGTCAGTGAATGGAGGAACCTGACAAATCACTGCCAGGCAGTCACCTAGTGTTTCAGAAATATGGGGGTTCTGCAATGCAGACCTGTACTCACAAATAAAATAAACAACTTTATATAAACACATTACTGAGATATGCTTCCACAGCAATAAGGCTATGTTTCCATGGCGTCAAATGTTTATTATTATTATTATTATCATTTATTTATATAGCGCCAACATATTAAGCAGCGCTGTACAATACATTAGAGTGGAGATACAACACACAATAACACACAGGTACAGGTAATGACACAGGAGGAATAGGGGACCCTGCCCGGTTGGGCTTACAGTCTAATAGGTTGGGGAACAGAGTATACAATAGGTGGGGGGGTAGGACTGGCATGGTGGTGATGTTAGGTTATGTTTATGCATCCAATGTAAATTAATTAGTAACTATATGCGTTGATTGCCTGCGTTGGGTTGCATTAATGTCAACGCTAAGCCCTGCGTACACTGGAGTTATGCTGGGAAAAAGCGATGCCCCTCCATTTACATGGAGGCCTATGGTGCCGCCTACCCCAGACGTCTTCGCATCACTGGTGACGCCATCGGGGCAGACCTGTTTGGCGGGGGAAATCCAGCGGACAGGTACGTTTTTCCATAGTTAACTCGGGCTGAGTTTCATGGATGAAGAATTAACTCAGGCCAAACACCAAGGAGGTTAATGCAATGCAACCTAAAGGCAGGTATGGATGAGTTAACGCACCCATAGAGATTGGATTAAATGCAATAAAATTTTTCTCTTGACTGATTCGTAAAAAACAGCATCAGTCAAGAGAAAAGTGTAATAAAAAAAACGGATGTATCAATATCGTGTCCTAACGCAACCCCTGTGCTGCGACAGATGCGTTAACACAACGCATCCATTAATGCCATGTGAACATAGCATGGGTATGTCTCCACAGCGCTGTGTAATCCATGGGGACCCCTGAGTTCAGCACAGTGCTTGGCAGGGGTCCAGACAGATCACATACACATTACCTGCCTGGTGGGGAAAGTGTATGTGATCCGTCGGGATCCCCACCAAGCACTGTCCTGAATGCAGGGGTTCTAATGGATCACACAGCACTGTGGAGACATGCCCTAAGGCAGTGGTTCCCAAACTGGGGGGCGGGCTCCCCTAGGGGGGTGCAAGAGTATTCCAGGGGGGCGCCGGCTCTCATTCCTAACATGTGCTTGAATAGGGAGGGGGGGCTCGATAATGTTGCTTAATAGAAAAGGGGGCCCTGCAAGGAAAGTTTGGGAACCACTGGTCTAAGGGATGCGTTGCATTAACAAATCCACCATAACAAGTGGGTCCCCCTGGGCTGCGTTTCTGACACAGCGTCGGGGGGATTGTTTTCCCTGTTTGAATGCAGAGAGTGCACATCAAAAACATATACCCTTGAGTACCCAGTGCATTCCCTATGGGTGCGTTAGCTCATCCACGAGCCGTTCAGGTACTGTTGCTCTTATAACATATATGCAACGCAGATTCTCAAATGTATCATGAAAACCATGTAGATTGACGATCAATAGATGTGTTTACGATGCTATAACCTCCTCTACAGCATCACAGATGACGCTGAAGAGGAGGTGCCAGAAGCGATCGGTGAGATTCAGAAATCGCCAGGGGCTCACTCAGGATAGGTTAAGGCCTCCATACAAGTTTCGATTTCCCTATGATCGATGTCAGATATTGTCAGTAACTTACGATCGAAGAATCATCGATTGATCGAACTGCGATCTAAATAACACCCACATGGAGAAACTGATATTTGATCGATCTTGCTTCGATCAATCAAAAGCATAGTTGAAGAGGGTCGATCATAAACACCAAAATGTCTGCCAACAGGTGTATAAGTATGATTATTATTTAAATTGGTCGGGCACAACAAAATAACAACATGTCCCATCACTCTTCAATTTCTTTTGTCAATTTTGATCGATCTAGGTCGACCAAACCATGTGGACAGGCTTCGATTACTGGTCGATCGACTTAAAATCAATCGGTTTACATCGGACAAGAAACAGGTAGATCAGGGTAAAGCCCCCCATACACCACATACAATTACCATGCAATTTCTGTACAATCAACTTTTCTTCTACCAAAACCATGTAATATGAGGACCTTTCTAATCCTTCCAATCACTATGTATTCTATCAGGGAGGACCCGGCACTACATAGCAGTGATGTATACCTTCCAATCACTATGTATTCTATCAGGAAGGACCCGGCACTACATAGCAGTGATATATACCTTCCAATCACTATGTATTCTATCAGGGAGGCCACTATACTACATAGTTGTTGGTAGATCTGATGGAAATTGTATGGAGGAATCTAAAGGTGTATGGGGGGCGTAAGCTTATTTTGTAAACAAACTTTGGGCTTGTTCCCACTAGATCGATATGTCACAGAGTGGCGCGATATTTGATCGCGCTCGACGATCTGAGTGGTCACACCCCTTCATTAGCATGGGCTTGTCCCCACACTGGCAAATGGCCGCGGCCGACCGCTTTCCATGATCGGAATCGTGGCTCACTCCGTTTTTGATCCTGGGTCGCGTGCGGCTGCAGCCAGTCGCCCCGGGTAGCAACCTGGAAAAAGACCTAGTGGACCCTAACCCTCTTGACATTTGAGACGAGCCCAGTTCATCTGGAGTTTGTTAGAAAAATGGCAGGACATTGCAGAGAGATCTGACTGAATATGATGCAGAAGGTACTGGGAGCCCACACCATTTAACATTTGGGGAAATTAGTGATTTTTTGCCATTTGACATGAGAAAAACAGCATTAAAAAAATCAGTATTTTGGGGGGAAAGTTTAGCTACTGACCCCCTCTGGCATGACACTGTTCAGGTATTTGCACACTTTTGACACTTTTTTTTAAATTAGTATTGTGGCTTCAGTTATGACCTGAAGGTTTGAGAAGTTCCCCCTCTATCGAAGTCAATGGAGGTTTGCCGCGAACATGCGATTGTTGGGTATTTGCAGAAGTTTAATGTTGCGGCCAGTGTTCGTCCATCACTATTGAGCATCTTCAAGCAGTCACATCATATTATTAGAGTCCTGTATAGGCAGGGCCGGGCCGACACAGAGGCTGGAGAGGCTCCAGCCTCTGGGCGCTGGCCAGGTCTGGGCACTGCTCAGGGGGTTAAACTTTAACCCCCCTGGCGCTTCTAACAGCTCTATCTCGTCCTGCACTTTCTTCTCAGTATTGCAGTTGACGAGATGGAGCCGTCCAGCTAAGCTCAGATCCCCTGGCAGCAGCACATACTCACTGTTCTGTGCTGCTGACGGGGGATGCTCTAAGCTGGCCGATGTCACCCCTCTCCCAGCCCAATTTGCATATGAATGTCCCACGGCCCGCACGCGCCCGAACATTCATATGAAAATTGGGCTGGAAGAGGGGCGCACTTGGGCAGCTCAGCCTCTGTTGTTGGTGGACCTTGTCCCGGCCCTGTGTATAGGTAGCCATACACAAGGTGATTCTGCCTCGATAGATGAGGGATCGACTTCCGCAGGATGATGTCTTCCGCAGGATGATGCCTCTCAGCTGATCGGCGGGCACACTTTGTGACCCCATTCAAAGTAATGGGATCGGCCAGGAATTTACCAGAGCATCGGATCATCGTGCCATCCGACATGCAGGAGATTTCTGGTCTATCTCACCAGATGGGAACTCCCGATTTTACATACTTTCACCTACCTTTTCCCACTTATTATTTTGCTTTCCTTATGACTAAAAAGAATGTAAACTCTTAAAAAAAAGCATATACACATAGTTCACCTCCTGCTCTGCCATGTCTGGAGGGTCCTGTCCTCCAGGCTGCAAGATGTAGGAGGGAGACTCGTTAGATTTAGATCGGTCAGATGTTTTGACCATGTCTAGTGGTCATAGAGTGAGAAAGGAACCAACCAAATATACTTGTCTGGGTAAACAAATCATGTACAACATGTTTGGGGATCTTGCTTTGGCATGTTTTAAACCTTACAGGCAGAGTCACACCTCAATTCCCCGGGGGCCTATTCTAGACAGGTGAAATACCATATCGCCTAGAAATGACGCAGTGATTTCCTTCGTCTGATCGCTGACGTACTTATTTATCACAGTAACGAGGAACAGCCTGGTAAGTGAATGTTAAATCTCAGTGTTGTGTGAAATGTTAAATCTCCAACATGAAAAGCAGACTGGAAGAGGGTACAAGGAAGACAACATCGCGGATAGGAGCTTGTGTTTATCTTTATCATAAAGCCACCCATACACCTTTAGATTCCTCCATACAATTTTCATGAGACCTACCAACAACTATGTAGTATAGTGACCTCCCTGATAGAATACATAGTGATTGGAAGGTATATATCACTGCTATGTAGTGCTGGGTCCTCCCTGATAGAATACACAGTGATTGGAAGGTATATATCACTGCTACGTAGTGCTGGGTCCTCCCTGATAGAATACATAGTGATTGGAAAGTATATATCACTGCTATGTAGTGCCGGGCCCTCCCTGATAGAATACATAGTGATTGGAATGTATATATCACTGCTATGTAGTGCCGGGTCCTCCCTGATAGAATACATAGTGATTGGAAGGTATATATCACTGCTATGTAGTGCCGGGTCCTCCCTGATAGAATACATAGTGATTGGAAGGTGTAGAAAGCTCCTCATTTTACATGGTTTTGGTAGAAGGAAAGTTGGTTGTTCAGAAATTGCATGGTAATTGTATGTGGTGTATGGGGGGCTTTAGAGAACAGTAAGCCCTAGGCTCCACATCCATTATTGGATACGCTGGGCCGAGCCTCCCTTGCGTTACTATAGATGCGGAGCTCTGCGTCACCATTAACGTTCACGGAGGTGGGGACCAGCGGATCCGGGGCTCTGACGGGCTGTGGAGGCAGCCCTATCATAGCCCCATTGCCATCAATGGGCGGCTGGTGCAAACTTTACTTCCCTGTCTGAAGGGAGCCCATGGCATGTGTTTTTCATGGGCCCAATGCATTCCCTATATGTGCATTAATGTTCCTATATCTGCATTGGGTAATATTGCAGTTGTCGCTGCCATGCTCTGCACTGTCGTAAATGCATTGGATCTCCAAACGCAAAAAAAAAGAGAGCAGCGAACGGATGGATTTTAACACCATGGAAACAAAGCCATAGGTCATGTGTCCACTGCTGGCTGGCGGAACCCCCCACGACTTGCTAACGGAATCTCCTGCAACTTGCGGACAATGTCCCATGGCTTAGGGCGCGCTCCCGCTATTGATTTAGCACAGCAAAGACGAGGAAAAACAACAGCGGACAACATCAGCAGCTGTTTTTAAGCGTCTTGGAAATGTCCCAAATCAATCATATGAGAGATTCCATATTTAACTGCCAGGCGTTCGGGGGGGTTAACTCAGGGTGCAATATCCCGAGTGGCCACCGGGGGCATTTATAATGGTTTTCTATGGAGAAGATCGTTAATGTGTATCTCAATGCAGAGCTGAGATTATTATTATTATCATTTATTTATATAGCGCCAACATATTACGCAGCGCTGTACAATACATTAGAGTGGAGATACAACACATAATAACACACAGGTACAGGTAATGACACAGGAGGAATAGAGGACCCTGCCCGGTTGGGCTTACAGTCTAATAGGAATTAAACAGTCACTGTACTCAAAAACGTCTGGCTTTTTTAGTAGCGCAGCGGCGCACATTATCAGAGCCAGAGAGAGAAGAGGGGCTGCGAGGGAACTTCTTCATTTACAGTTTTTTTTGGGGGGGGGGGGGGGTTTAAGCAATGCTCCATATTATCTACACTTGAGTGACATTCATGCAAATATGAACTTCTGGTGGTAGGTCTGCTTTAAATACAGGAGCATTGGGTAGACTGGTCACCCTATTTACATAAAGGCATTACCCTCCAGCATCCAGCATGACATGTACAGTGGAGGAAATAATTATTTGACCCCTCACTGATTTTGTAAGTTTGTCCA
>CM070038.1:3709096-3720643 GCA_036250615.1 Ptychadena robeensis | reverse complement strand
CCCCCCCCCCCCCGGTTTCATAGACAAAGACGTGACATCATTCAATCTATGTATATGTGTGTGAATACTACATGTTGTTGCTGCAAATAAATACAATTTCAGGCTTTAAAATGTTGTAAAACTGCCTTTAACCTCCCTGGTGTTATGGCCATTTCGCACCTTTTTTTTTAGGTCACCATATGGGAGATTGTGCCCGAGACGCCAGGGAAAAGCAAAGCCACCTCCATTAACAGGAGGTGTATGGTGCTACCCCTCAGGCATCATCGGTGGTGCCAGAAGGAATTGGCGAGCCTACAGTGATGCAGAATCGCTACGGGCCTGCACAGGACTGGCACGAACTGTGCACGTACAGGGTTCGAGCATAACGCAAAAGAGGTTAAGACCCCCTTAGTTAGCCTCCTTGCCTCACTTAGGAGGAACTGTAGTTTTTGGTTCTCACAACCAGGTCTGAACGTTGAGACAAAATAAACTAAAGTTGCCTGTGGAACAAGAAAAAAAATATATAGAACGTCTTGCTATGAGAAAGCTTGGCAGATGGAAATGAGACGGCTAAAATGGTCAATGCAAAATTCTGTGGCTGCGAACCACGAAAGGATTTACTAAAACTGTGCAATAACGCCATGAAGAGGCTCTTCCCACATCTACTGCCAAACATCCAACAATAGCGAGTCCGGATAACAGCCGCCATAAAATCAATGTATTCACAAGTCTCTTCATCAAGAGGAAGCAAACACCCGACATAACGCTCTTTGCTTCGTCTGGCCTCCGTCTCCGCATATTCAGAGCTTGATCTTGAATGCGGTTGGGTGGACCACCGCAGAGGACCCCGACGATTTAAAGAGTGCTTTCAGGATGGTATCGGGATCGACTTCCGCCGCTGGGTTCGCGGCGCTGGAGGATGAAGAAGGATTTCTTCTCAATTCCAGATCCTTCTTTGTTGTTGATGATGAAGATGGCGTGTCACTCAATCGCCTATTACAGATGATAAACATGAATTTAAATAAATAATAAAAAATCTTTTTTAAATGCAACCCGCAATGAACACAGTTTTCTGTTTAGAAACAGTGATTGGAAGGTATATATCAGGGAGGACCCGGCACTACATAACAGTGATATTTACCTTCCAATCACTATGTATTCTATCAGGGAGGACCCGGCACTACATAGCAGTGATATATACCTTCCAATCACTATGTATTCTATCAGGGAGGACCCGGCACTACATAGCAGTGATATCTACATACCAATCACTATGTATTCTATCAGGGAGGCCACTATACTACATTTTTTTTTTCTAGTTTTTGGTAGATCTAATAGAGATTGTATGGATCGATCTTAAGGTGTATATGGGGGGGGGGGGGGGGGGGGGGACTCTTTCTTTCCCTCTCCTATCACGGTAACCATACCTGACAAATTACATTGTGACCAGTTTTAGATTAACCTTCTGTGCGTTTAGCCCAAGTTAGCCCGGGCTGAGTTTCATGCATCATGAAACTCAGCCCCAGTTAACTAGAGCCACACTCTAGGTATCGCTGGATTTCTGCAGCGGTCTGGAGCATCGGCATGTATGCCGATGCTTCCGCCCCCGATCGCGTCACCGGTGACGCGAAGGGGGCAGGGGTAGGCGGCACCATAGACCTCCGTCTAACTGGAGGGGCGTCGCCTTTTTTCAGCATAAGTCCGGCGTCACTTATGTTTACTACCTCCAGCTGGGCAGGCAATCGCAGCGAAGCACATTGTGCTCCGCCACGATTGCCCTTGACACGGCTATGAAAAAACCGTGCCAACGTCGAAACGCTCAGAGGGTTAAGTTGATGTAATTTCAGATACTTTATAACCAACTACCCATAGCTAAACCAAACAATAAATGAGATCCTTCAACGACTAGCACAAGTGGCCGATTCCCTCTGCTATTCAAATACCAGTTTTAATTACTTACAAAAGGATGGGCTGGTCTGAAGTTATCACATTGCCGTTCAAATGAAGATTACATTTCATTGGCTGTCCTGTTCGATCAAAAACAAACCCGAAAAAGAGAAAACCTGTATTAAGTACAGTTCAGCATTTCTTATCAAATAGAAGTCACAAGTACAAACATAAAACATGGCAAACCCCACAGATACAAATGGCAGACAGTTCACCAACTTAATGTACAAACAATAAACTTCATGTTTTATAGAACAGCTTTCAGAGAGACGTTTGTCTTGCTGAGCCGTGCTCTACTGCAATGCTATGGTGTCGACAGCAAAAAGTGGTAAAGTAAAATGTTTTTGATTTTAGAATTTGTTAGGAAGCCACCTTACGAGTTTCTATTCTCTTCATTAGCTTCATGATATACACCCCAGACATTCTGAGCACTTGAGGTTTGTTTTGCTTTCATTTAACCTCCCTAGAGCTCACCCCCCCCCCCAAAAAAAAACATGCAAAAAGTGGTCACCCACTGAGCGTAGCGCTAACAGATCTCCCGCATCAACAACTCATCTGATCCGATGTTCACAATGGCTTTCACCACTTCCTCTCCTCGTGTGACACCAGGGAATGATGTCCCTATGACGTCACGTTTTAACCATTTACTGCCTACCTGGATACAGACTACGACCTGCTGCCTGACATCTGCATGGATGCGGATATGACTTTGCTTGCTGCCTGGCCTCTTCCTGGATGCAGATACTACTTTGCCTCCTGTCTGACCTCTGCCTGGATGCAGATACTACTTTGCCTCCTGCCTGACCTCTGCCTGGATGCAGATACTACTTTGCCTCCTGCCTGACCTCTGCCTGGATGGGATACTACATGCCTCATGACTGACCTCTGGACTGGATGGGAGTGCATGACTACTTTACCTATGCCTGACCTCTTGCCTGGATACAGACTGGATATTGCCGCCTACTGACCTTTGCTGGATACGACTATGACTTTGCATGCTGCCTGACATCTATGCCTGGATGGGGGATGAGTTGCCTGATGCCTGACCTCTGCCTGGATGCGGGATACGATACGACTTGGCCTGGCTGCCGACCTCTGCCTGGATGCGGATAACTACTATGCTTGTGCCTCTGCCCTCTTCATGGATGTGGATACGCCGATTCCTGTTGCCTGACCTCGTGGATTGCGGATATGACTTTGCCTGCTGCCTGGATACAGACTTACAGCTTTGCCTGACATCTGCCTGAATACCACTATACCCCCCCCCCCACCACCCTGAATTCTGCCTGGACTCTCAAAAATAATTTGCATTATAACTCCCTTATCAGTGTATGATAGACGCTTGTTGTGCGGTATTAAAATGTGCGCTGCAGTGCATTATGAAATGGAAACCTGTGTACCATGCAGTAATCCTAGGGTGCTGCATTGCATACCTGACAAGCATCCCATTTTAAATAAATCACAGATTTTTCCTGAGATTTTAAAATGTAGGTTACTTAGGATGGAAGGGACGTCACTTTCTGTACATTTTCAAAAAGGAAAAACTTGACAGGTATGCTGCATTGGAGCAACACGGCTAGTGTGAAAGGGCCCAAAATACACAGTACAAAAGCAGCTCGCCTTCTGCCCTTATCAGTCATTTTATATAAAAAGGTAACAAAACTGCGGACGTACACACAAACTACAATTACGTATTTTCTCCAGTATAAGCCGAGGTACCTAATTTTATCTACAAAAACTGGAAAAACATATTGGTATAAGCCTAAGGGTGGGAAATGCAGTCAGATAGTGGAGTTTTCTAAATGAGAAAATATAGAGAAAGCACCATCGCCCCTAGGAATTAATCAAACAGGATTCATCTTAGTGCCACATCATCAATAAATTTAAGAGAACACAGGATCATTATTATTACAGGATGGGTTTTGCAAGGCAATTCTTATTTTTAAATCATAGGCTATGGAGTGTTGTATCTGTACTAGTAACCAGGCCACCAGGTGGCAGTGTGGAGTTTGTTGATATCTATCAGCTGTTAGTCGGGAAGCCATGGAGCTCACAGGAGCTGAGAGAGATCACAGAAGATCTACCAAAGAGGATAGCTGCCTGTCTGAAGCATTCAGCATGGAAATTCAGGTGAGGTGAGTGGACCTCCCTCAGCTGACTCGAGTATAAGCCGAGGGGAGCACTTTCTGCCAATTTTTTTGGGCTGAAAAACTATGCTTATACTCTAGTATATACGGTACTAAAAAGCATCCATAACAACCATGGAATGCGCCTTACCATCCAGGTATCGGTTATTGTATTTTTTATAAGCACCAACAGCGTCCTCCTTTCTTACAAACACAACTTCGGCAACTCCCGGGCTGAGCAGACGCGCACGTTTCAGGGCGCCGCATACGCAGAACAGCTCCTGCAACAATCAACCAAAGACAAAATGGTGATTATACATTGTATGGGTATATGTAGAATATTCTACAAGCAGCGATGTACTAAGAAACAGTTCTAGTATATGCAACAGTCACACCTCACCCATCATCTCTCTCTCCAATATTTTACTACTAAATACAAGAGAGGAAACAAAACAAAGGAGAAATTCTAATCACAATTCGAGCCCCCCATACACATTTAGACCTTCACCCTATTTACGACCGATCAACCGCCATGTGCGCTCTCAGTGGTCAATTGGCCAAAAAATCGTATGGAAATCTAAAGCTTAAAAGCGTAATTCGGGCCGCCATATCGATCTATGCCATGATGGACATGTTGGTAATTCTTGGAACGATTTTTATTACTTTGGAAGTCCGAAGTAAGGCTATGTCTCCACTGCGATCCACATTACCTGTCTGCAGCAGCAGCTGTTCTTACTGCGTTCTCCCGATCTGCCGGCCGGAAGGTGGATCAGCAGAATGAGAACAGCCGCTGCTGCAGACAGGTAATGTGGATAGGCTCCGCTGAGAACGCAGAGGAGACCTACCCTTAGTGCTGGCACTCAAGGGTGCCCGGCGGATTTTTACACCATTTTTCGGCTAATTGACAGCATGTGATGACATCCTCCTGTATGGGGGGCTTCAGTTAATTTCCATTATTTAATACTATCAGGATATTGCTACAGAGCAGAAATGAGAGGGGACGATTAACCTTCTTACACCCCATTGTAGCACGAGGTAAGTTTATGTACAAACTACCCTGAGCTACACTAGTGGTTATTTACCTGACCCCAGCGAGCGGTGCTGACTATTACATCGGTGGTCTCAATGATGACAGATCCTACCCCCTCGGACTCATGGGTGGGTGGGGAGTTGGTGCACCATTGACATCATTGATAATTGGGGGGGGGGGGGGGGGGGGGCAGAAATTTATGACAGCCCCGCTGCCTGGCAGGATAACAACAGGAGTGATCTTGGTTTACTTTAAACGTGTAAAACTTCTTACCACAATATCTTCTTCTGTGACTCTTGGGTGCAAGTTATTCACTGTCATTTTCGTGCCTTCTAGGGGGCTAAAAGCAGGCTAGAGTGGGGGGAAAGGGGACAACATTTAAAATACAAGGAAGCTCAGCTTGGGGGGAAAAATAATAAAATGTTACTTAGACAATTAGATTGAAGGTTTATATTGAGCATCTACAGACCAAAACATATACACATCCCTCTCCAGCAATACAACAGGACATGAGGTGCACAACCTAGCGCAACAAAGTTGTGTATCATTGATCCTACAGCACCTGTAGGATCTAATAATGTTTGTACCACTAACCATCTATGCTACTGGACAGACTATGATCTCTAGACTACATACCATAATGATCCTTAACAGCATTGACCCGCTTTTACACGTAAATCCAACAAGACACTTTTCGCCAATTATTTTAAGCCCGTTATACTTTTGTGACGTTGATACCTTTTATTTATTTTTATTGCGGCTTAAAGCGGACCTACCACCAGGAATCTATGTTTTCATGAATGGCACCTGAAGTGCCAATAATAGGGAGGAATGCTGTGAAAAACCCTAAAAACGTACCTGTAATGAGCAATTTAGTAATATAATCCGGCATTCCTGTTCACTTCCTGGTTAATGGAGAAAGCAGGACCCGGCCGCACGTCACAACACGTGATTTTTCAGTGAGCTGCTTTGCCATAGAATATCACTGAACGCCCCCAGTGGCCACCCGCGATATTGCACCACCATGTGTTGGATTTACACTGAAAAATCACGTGTTGTTGTGACGTGCTGCCGGGTTTTGCTGACACCATGAACCAGGAAGTGAACAGGAATGCCAGATTATATTACTAAATTGCTCATTACAAGTACGTTTTTGGGGTTTTTCACTGCATTCCTCCCTATTATTGGCACTTCTAGTGCCATTAATGAAAACAGATTCCTGGTGGTAGGTCCGCTTTAAGTTATTATCATCAAAGATGAGCTACTGTTTGAACCACCCATTTCTTAATACTTACCCAATATACCACATTATTTAGGGTTAATATTACCATTGTTGAGACACACACTTATAATACTTTGATTTATTTGATTGGTCACAGGGCCCCCGCATGTGCTGTTTGGGTGGGCGGCTGACCGGGGGATTCATGGACACCACGGACCTACTTCCAGCTCGGCAACCACCCGGACTCCTGCCAGGTGCCTGACCCGCCACCAGGCGGCTTGGTCGGACGCTCGGCAGCCCCTATCTCTGGGGATGGTCTGTGCGGACACTGGGTTGAGGTTGTGGGGGGGGGGGGGTTCGGTACGGGAACCCCTTCTTCCACCCATGGACCCAGGCAGCCGGACTTCGTGGTGTCCATGCGTCGCCATGGGAGCGCGTCAGTGAGTTGGGGCGCGGGCGCCCGGCTCCCATGGCGACGGTGGGGGATTTAGGGGAGTGGACGGAACGGCGGCCACAGCGGGATGTTACTTGAGCATAATCCATCCTGAGATGGAAGACGCGGTCTTGTGGTGGTGGGAAGGACGGTCGTTTTTGGTGGCGAGTCTTCAGTGACTTTTAAAGGAGTTGGTTTAGGGGGGGGGGGGGGGGGGGGGGGACGGTGAGGGTGGGCTTAATTTGTATATATTTTTAAATAGAAATTTGATGCACCTACTGATCTCCTGATGAAGCTATTGTTAGCGAAACGCGTCGAGATGGTGTTCTCCAAAATTGTCATTTTATCATTGTTTATTATGTATATTGCAAATGTTTGTCATCAAATGGAATTGCAAATGGCTGTATGGTATGCTTTTTGTGTTACTTCAACTGTCACTTTACTTGTGTACTATGTACTGTGAACACAATGCTTATTTCCACTCAATAAAGGATCAATTTTTATGATATCAGTAGATCAAATTTGTGCCCTTAAAGTCCCCTGGAGCTATTAGTCTCCTATTGGTAGGCAAACTGGGGGGTTTTTAGTAGGCCACCCCCCCCCCCCTCTTTCGCTTTTCCAAAATCGTTCTCCCCTTTTTTTTACCTACAGCACCTGTAATCAGAAAGTGACCCCATCCTGGTATCCACACGGCTGAAAACATATGGCCTGGTAGATCAGCGCCTGCCAAGTCTGCACTGTACCTCCATTTTTGTATTTTAGCCTTTACTTAATCATTCACAGAACTTTGTTTATCTTCTTCCCCCTTTATATTGACCAATTCTTACTGATCGTTGCCTGGTTCTATACATCACCTGACTGCCTTTCTGGCCACAGACCCAACGTTTTGAGCTTGTTCCCACTAGAGACATCAGCTGCCAGTGGCCGCGATTGACCAGGCGTCACGATTGTAAAAAAAACATACAGAGTGCATTATGGGTAACCAAGCAAGACTGCCCCCGATCGCGCCCCAGAGAACGAATGGGCGGGATGACAAAAATATATATATTTTTTTCATCATGTCCATTCATGTCTATAGGGTGCACTCCATGCTCAAAAACACAGGGAGCCGCGTTTCAGATCGCGGGCAACTGCTTGCCTGTGAGGACAAGTCCATGCAAATAAATGGATGCGACCACCTGTGTTTCTTGTGCGCAATTTGAAAATCACATCGCGCTAGTGGGAACAAGCCTTTACTGTGCGATTGCTGCTGACAGTTGTGCACAACTACCGTATTTTTCATATCACAAGATGCACCTGACCACAAGTTTTTAAAGCAAGAACATTTTTTTATGTGTTCAAATCAATTGGGGAAAAAGTACCCCTGCAGTACCAAATTTCAGACACAAGATGTCACTAGTCGCACTTACCAGCACATCACATTGGGGAAGCTACCTGCAGATATCGCCCCTCTACGTGTGTGTGTGTGTGAAAGCTGCAGTCCTTCACACACATGTAGAGATAGATGGGAGAGATGCCGGCTGGTTTGGAGTGGCCGGACCATAAAAGGTCCAAAAAATGCAGTATTTACTACCTTTTTCCGGCACACTATTCTGGCACATTCGTTTAGGTGCCTTCTGTACTGTACATAGCCACAACTGTAGCCAACATTAAAGCTGACGCGTACCCCGTTTCCCCAAAAGTAGGACTTACTTTCAGGGTAAGACCTAGCTCCTACCCCCCCCCCTGTGCTTCTAATATAAGCCCTTCCCAAAAAATAAGACTTGCCATGTCCCAGAGACAGCTTCCATATTTAGGGAAGACATGACAGGAGGTGTTTTGTCACCCCTTCTAAACCCAGAAATAAGCCCTAGTGCATTTTTCCCACCTAAAATTAATATAAGACAGTGTCTTATTTTCAGGGAAACAGGGTATTAAAGCTGGTCTTTTCTCTGCTGGGGACATTTGTTTGCAGTACAGGAAGTGATGGCGAATTCCACAGGAAACAGAGGCAAGTGATGGAGATTCAGCAATTGCAACTTTATACGGTAGAATAAAGAATGTGGATATATTTAGAATTAAATTGATCACGATGGCCAAATCGACTCTTACCTCTGCCGCAGGCGGCTGTGGAGCTGAGGCGGCCTTGGAGACCAGCGTACGTGATACTCCAGTTAAAGATTTAGTATTCTGTGAGGGTGGCAAGGGTGCGGGGTGGGAGGCAGCAGGAGCCGTGTACGTGTCATTCTGCACCACCTTAGTGAAAGGTAACGTCATCCCCGTCTACAAGAAAGAAAATAAACAGTAAAATGTAGTTATCTGGTTACAAGTTACTCCTCAGACTTAGAATTGTATGAAATGACAATATTCAATATCCTGAGATTGCTATATTGAGAGCTTGTTTGGTGCAGTGAGATTTGATGGTAACGTGGGCTCCGAACCATTTGTCCCTACATGTCCCAGAACAGCGAGATCCTCCTGGACAGGGAGAGTGAAGGACACATTTTTTGACCCGAGGGCCACAATGTATTCTTGAATTTAAAAAAGGAGGGTCCGGACCAAGAGCTTGTATTGACTGATGGGTATAGACGTCCTAATTCCTTGTGTCCCTGGTGTCATTTATGTCAGGAAGGTGTGGAAGGGACATCCCTGACATCATCAGGGATGTATGGAATTTGGACATCTATACCCTAAAGGCAATACAAGCTTTTGGTCCAGCCCCTCTTTTAAATTCAAGAAGCCATTGTGGCCCTTGAGTCAAAAAGTTTGCATAAGAAAGCATAGAAAAAACATGGCTGACATATTTCATAAAAAAAGAAAAGAAATATTCTATCCCCTACCTGTTCTTTCTGCTTATTACCAGCTGCGATCTTTATTTGTTTCCTGGCAATAGGACCCAAATCTTCGTCATCTTCATCATCGTCTTGCTGTGGAGAGATCTAGAAGACAAAGGTTTGATGACATGAACATTAGCCTTGTGTGTTATACATAGATCAGTGATGGCAAATGGAAGCCCTCTCTGTTGGTGGCCAGGAGAGAACTGGAACCTATTGGCTGTGATCTGTCAGTTCTTCACTGAGGTTTCAGCCCCTGGACTCCGGCCCTGACCGTAGATCGTTATGGTTGTATTTTTAACCCTCTGAGCATTTGCCACGTGGCACGGTTTTTTTTACAACCGTGCCACGGGCAATCGCAATGTGCTCCGCCGTGATTGCCAGCTCAGCTCAGGGTTCTAAACATAAGCCCCGCGTCACTGGAGACGCCGGACTTATGCTGGAGAAAGGCGACGCCCCTCCATTTACATGGAGGTCTATGGCGCCGCCTACCCCCGCCCCCTTCGCGTCACCGGTGACGCGATCGGGGGCGGACCCGGAAGCATCGGCATACATGCTGATGTCCCGACCGCCGTCAGAAGACGGCGAGTCCTCGGGCGTTCCTCCGGCTAACTGGGGCTGAGTTTCATGATGCATGAAACTCAGCCCGAGTTAATTCGGGGAGAACGCTCAGAAGGTTAAGAAAATGTGTAATGTGTGTGATTCAGGTTAAGTTGCCAAGCCAGCACTTTGAGATAATGAAGTGGGGTTTTGGGTGCCAGTTTGAGCAACCCGCCTCTAAAACTTTCTCAATTATTATTATTATTATCATTTTTTTATATAGCGCCAACATATTACGCAGCGCTGTACAATACATTAGAGTGGAGATACAACACAGTATAACACACAGGTACAGGTAATGACACAGGAGGAGTAGAGGACACTACCCGGTTGGGCTTACAGTCTAATAGGTTGGGGAACAGAGTATACAATAGGGGGGATGGGACTGGTATGGTGGTGAAGAGAAGATGGATAGGCCAGACTGAAGAGGTGGGTTTTTAGGGCTTTTTTAAAAGTGCCAAAAGTAGGAGCAAGTCTAATGCGACGAGGGAGAGAGTTCCAGAGAGTAGGAGCGGCCCTAGAGTAGTCCTGAAGCCTTGCGTGTGATGAGGTTATGATTGGGGATTCTCAATCACCGATATAGATTAATCCAGGACCTTAACCCCCCCCCCACCACCAACACGGACAGAAACCCATCCCACCCACAACTGTCAGGGCCAAGAAGTAGGGTACTGGACTTAAAGCCAACCCACCAGATTCTGCTTTCTTCCCTAAATGCATTTTTTTCGGGAGAGCTAGGTCTTATTACCACATCTAAAAAGTGAAGGCAAAGAAATTTGGATATCAAAAAGCACCAAAGTTCCTTTTCCTATCAGTAGTAGAGCCGGGATAACAGGGCAGGAGATCCTCCTTCCTACTGAATAAGGCTTAGTTTCCACTTGTGTGGAAGCCGGCGGCGCGGTTGCCGCCGCTTAAAACCGCCGCCGCTAAGAACCGCATCTCATGCGGTTTTTAGCCACGGCCATTCACCCCTATGGCCGCGGTCAGTGCTGGGCGGCCGCGGAATCACGCGGACCGCCGCCTAAAAACTCGGTCGACCGGGGAATAGGCCATTGAAAAGAATGGGCGCGGATGTATCCGCGCCGTGCACAAGCGCGGGCTTCCGCTTCTAGTGGAAAAAAGCCCTAAGGGAATAGGAAGGAACGAGTGTCCAGATATAAGGTGTCAGGACACGTGTGCACAGCCCAGGTACACAAGGAGGAGGCAGGCTGCCAACTTCAATATTTGTCCTGTAACTTTTCATTAAAGCAGCATGAAGAGCACTGAGACGTGGACACAGACAGTCACATACAATCATTACATCTGTACAAGTTCAGCAACTAAAAAGAAGAAATGTTTTTATTCTAAAAATCAAATTAAGAACACATATTTAGCAGATGCCAACATCGATATCCCAC
>CM070038.1:3689062-3701235 GCA_036250615.1 Ptychadena robeensis | reverse complement strand
GTTGGTAGATCTGATGGAAATTTTATGGAGGAATCTAAAGGTGTATGGGGGGCTTAAGAGCTCTTCCACTGTCGGCTTTCAGCAACCTGTGTAACATTCACATTAATGGTTTAACAAAGCAAACACAATTGACCTCAAACAGCATCAGTACGTTTTGACGCGTATAGGGCTTTTCCCCACTATAGATCACCGCGTGTTGGATCACAGGTGGAGGCAGCCGATTGCCCCTGATCGCAGCCATAGACATGAATGGCATTTTAACCGCGCCCATTCACTCATTATGGGTGCAATCAGGCAGGGCGGGGCAAGATGTCCTGTCCCAACATCGCCACTTCCTGCCTACAGGTACTGACGATTTCCGTGCACGATTCTAATTGCGGGAGATCGCTATAGTGGGGACAAGCCCTATACGCGTCAAAATGTACTGGTGCGGTGTGAGGCCGATTGGAATCACGGCACATCACTGTAGTGGGGACATAGCCTTAAGCTATGTCTCCACAGCGTTGTTTGATTCATCGGGACCCCCTACGCTAAGCGCAATGCTTGGCGGGGGTCTCGATGGATCACATACACTTTACCTGCTCTGTTCTCACAGCGCTGAGCCAATCCGCCAATACAGGGGTTAACTTAGTGCAGTATGTTAACTCCTGCTCTGTTCAGACATCCGCCGGGCAGGTACAGTGTATGTGATCCGTCAATTGGACTGGACATGGACTGTAGGTAGTAGTTGGTCGCTGCTGTAATGTCGTTCAAAGAAAGATCAGAGGCAGAATAAAATGTAAACCCCCGATGGGACCAAAACTTACCCGCTGACATTGCACGTGTATATAAAAATTACTTTGGTTGTAGGTAACTGACTTTTACAAACTGTATAAGATTTTGTAGTTTGCGGAGTTATTTATTTGTTTAAAAAAGTTTTTATTTTTTTTTAGATCCCAGTGGGCATGTTCATCCAGAGATTATAAACTCAAAAGGGAACCCGAGTTACAAATACTTCTACAGCTCGGCCGAGCAAGGTATGTGAGGGGTCCAATGCAGGCTTAAACAAAAAACTACAGGGCGGGCCATTTCTATGGATACACCTTAATAAAATGGGAATGGTTGGTGATATTAACTTCCTGTTTGTGGCACATTAGGATATGTGAGGGGGGAAACTTTTCAAGATGGGTGGTGACCATGGCGGCCATTTTGAAGTCGGACATTTTGAATCCAACTTTTGTTTTTTCAATAGGAAGAGGGTCATGTGACACATCAAACTTTGGGAATTTCACAAGAAAAACAATGATGTGCTCGGTTATTTCATGAGTTACTTACAAGTTTCTGTCCACTTATAAAATGTGTTTAATGTGCTGCCCATTGTGTTGGATTGTCAATGCGACCCTCTTCTCCCACTCTGCAACACCGCAGAAGAACTGCGAGCACAGGCTTCCAGTATGCGTAGTTTCAGGTGCTGCACATCTCGTATCTTCACAGCCCCTCAATGTCAAGTTCCCCCGATGACCCGACCCGAGCCAGTCTCTCCCGAGAACTAGGGATCCACCGAAGGATAGATTGCCGGGCCAGAGCCCTAAACGTCCCTCCCCACCCACTTTACAGGGTTAAAGTCCCAGAGGACTAACACCTGTACTTGGATGAGGACAAACATGCAGGGGTAGTGGGGGGGGGGGGGGGGGTGGGGGAGGGGACAAGACTACATCAAAAATACATTAATTAATAAGTGCCAAGTGCATAACATACAGGGCCAGGCCTAGCAGCCGCTATAGAGATTCTTCCGGGGGGGGCCAAAAGGCCACCCCCGGGTGGTAGGTGCTAAAATGTTGTGCCTAGTGTCAAAGTGCCATAGTGGTCCCCTACAGTGATAATATGGCACACCTGGGTCCAACCAGGGTCACCGAACTCTGAGGTTTAATATTGACCAATTGCAAATGCAAGCAGAGCTGCCCCTACCAGAAGGCATGGTTGTCTGTACTGACACACATCCTCAACCCGGCAAGGGGCCGCAAGGACCCAAATCAAAGACCGGGAGGACATGGCTTTCCCACACACCTAACAATGACCTCTCCATTGGCGCCAACTAAGACGTGTGGATATTGGTCCATCCCCCCCGCCCTTCTGTAGGCCAAGCTGGATGCAGAATGCAGGAGTCACCCCCCCCTACATTCCTTCACCAAATGGAGTAACCTGGAACCCAATCCCCGCAGGAAAAGGATTAACCAAGGGATCCCCCTAGGGAACTGATAGAACAGATACTACACTTCATCTTCCCGAAGACCGCAAAGTGATGTGGTCATGGATGATCTATTCAATCCCCCCAGGCCTGTGGAGGGGCTTCCAAGTAGTCACAGATGGCGCTGGTTCCAGCAGAAGTACAGCTTTTCGGTCAGCAAGCAAAAACGCCTCCTTATTTTTGTGGTGTGAAAATTGTTTTTGCCCGACATTGATTGTGCCAAAACTATTTCAACCGGTCATATTGCTGCTAAACCAACATCCCCGACCTTAGGAAGTGTTCGGCTATAAGTCTCGTCACAACGAGCACTTCTCGAGATTGCACGTTGTTCTGATCGTCAGATAGCTGGGGTGACTAGTACTGCTGTCTTCATGTGTTCCTGGATCCTGTTACATATCCTGGGACATGTGTGGGCTTCATTTAATGATCGTAACTTGCCCAAAAACCGAACGTACTGGAAAATAATTTGGGCTTCCTTCTAAACTAATTTATTAATGTGATGAGTGATTGCTCTTAAATAGTGTGAAATACATGGTAGATCTGATGCAGATGGACCTCCCTGTTCCTTAGATATCTGTCTCCATCCCAGGTCACCCTGGCTTTGGGTCACATGTTACCCTACAGTACCACAACGTTTGAACCCCCAGATCTCATACCTCAGTAGTGTGACCCCCCCAGTCTATACCTCAGTAGTGTGACCCCCCCAGGTCTCATACGCCGTAGTGTGACCCCCCCAGATCTCATCATACCTCAGTAGTGTGACCCCCAAGATCTCATACCTCAGTAGTGGGACCCCCCAATCTCATACCTTAGTAGTGTGACCCCCCCAGGTCCTCATACCTCAGTAGTGTGACCCCCCAGATCTCATACCTCGTAGTGTGACCCCCCCACATCTCATACCTCAGTAGTGTGACCCCCCCAGGTCCTCATACCTCATTAGTGTGACCCCCCAGGTCTCATACCTCAGTAAGTGTGACCCCCCCAGAATCTCATACCTCAGTAGTGTGACCCCCAGGTCTCATACCTCACTAGTGTGACCCCCCCAGGTCTCATACCTCAGTAGTGTGACCCCCCCAGATCTCACACCTCAGTAGTGTGATCACACCAGATCTCACCCTCAGTATTGTACCCCCCCCCCCCCCAGATTCTCATACCTCAGTAGTGTGACCCGTGCCCCCCCAGATCTCATACCTCAGTAGTGTGACCCCCAGATCTCATACCTCAGTAGTGTGGACCCCCCCCCCCCCCCAATCTCATACCTCATTATTGTGATCACACCAGATCTCACCTCAGTAGTGTGACCCCCTACCCCCCCCAATCGCCTACCTCAGTAGTGTGACCCCCAGATCTCATACCTCCGTAGTACAACCTAACACTTCAGCCACGAGTCACTTTACCCCCAGAAGCCCTGACCACCTTCCCTATCTATGGCTATGAAGATTCAGTGAGAAGACTCCCAATGCTCACCGTAATGCTGGATCCTAATAATAGGGATAATCTGCATGGTCACAGCCATAGATGGGTCACAGAACAGTATAACACCCTTGACGACAATTCACCAGTTTGGGTGGAGTCAAGCCAAAGCCCTGCTAGAACCCAAGTGGTTCACCCCAATGTTGAATCTCCCTGCATAGCATTGATTTTATGACTGAAGCTGGGGGGCCAGTGGAAACTTCAACATGGGCCGCATGCTGCCCCTGGGCCTGACTTTGGACATGTCTGCTGTAAAACCCTTTACATAAAGTCATGCATTTTTTACATTCTTTCCGCTCTATAGCTTTGTGAAATGAGTGTCTTGGTGTTGCTTCAAAATGTATAAGATTATTTAAACTGAAAGTGTTTTTGTATCACAGTGTTAGTTATTTGTATTTAATGTATGTAAACTTCTGCTGACCAACTCATGAAAACTTTCTTCTGCTGTATTTCTTTAGGATGAGGAGGAACCAAGGGAGGACCTGTATAGCCCTGACGGTGGATACACTCCCAGAATTCTCTTCCTGGGTAAATTCTGCTGCTTATGATTTACACGCAGCGGTTCCCCTCAACTGGGGGGAGGCGAAGGTATTCCGGGGGGCGCTGGCCTCATCATAAACCTGTCTTTAAATTAGGAGGGGGGGCTCGATAATGGTTTCTAAATGAAAAGGGGGGCCCTTCAAGGAAAGTTTGGGAACCACTGGTTTTACAGAGATCATAGATCATTAGCAATACCTTACAAAGACCCTCAAAGGCTTATTGGGAAATAAACCTTTTCATCATCATGCATTACTAGGTGTATGTCATTTGGTTCCCAAACCGGGGGGTGGGTATCCAGGGGGGCGCAGGCCCTCATTCTTACCTGTGTTTGAATAGGCAGGAGCTCGAAAATTCCCTTAATAACATATAAAAGAGGGGGCTGCAAGAGGCCCTGCAAGGAAAGTTTGGGAACCACTTGTGTAGTTTATGTTTTTTGTTTCCTGCTGTATTTTTTCGGACCATAAGACGCGCCTGACAACCGTAAGACGGACCCAGTTTTTGAGCAGGAAAACAAGAAATTTTTAATTTGCGAGTTCGAGCATTCATCTCCATTGGGGGAAATAAATCCTGTGCAATATCAACTTCTGCCACAAGATGCCCCCAGTGAACACTTGCCATCAATGTACATATTACATTCCCGGCTTATTTGTCACACATCCGTAGGGGGTGCTGCAGAACTATCCTTTTACCACCACCTTCGGACATAAGACACAGCCCCATGCTCGCCCCACTTCTGCTGGAAAAAAGTGCATCTTATGTTCCTAAAAATACGGCAGTCCATATTATATTGCACAGCATAGACACGTGCCTCAGGTGTTTCTGAGCTTTAGGATTTATTTTGCACAGGGAGGGGGTAGGGCTTTGTAGATAACTCAACCAAAGATTGTTCAGAGCGATGCCCCCTAAACTTCCCAAGATGTGTCCATTATATGGTCGGTAAAGCCCCCCATACACCACATACAATTACCATGCATTGCTGTACATCAACTTTTCTTCTCCAAAACCATGTAATATGAGGACTTTCCTACACCTTCCACATCACTATGTATTCTATCAGGGAGGACCCGGCACTACATAGCAGTGATATATACCTCCAATCACTATGTATTCTACCGGGAGACCGGCACTACATAGCAGTGATATATACCTTCCATCACTATGTATTCTATCAGGGAGGACCCGCACTACATAGCAGTGATATATACCTTCCAATCACTATGTATTCTATCAGGGAGGACCCCCGGCACTACATAGCAGTGATATATACACTTCCAATCACTATGTATTCTATCAGGGAGGACCCGCACTACATAGCAGTGATATATACCTTCCAATCACTATGTATTCTATCGGGAGGACCCGGCACTACATGCTTGATATTACCTTTCATTTACTATGCATTCTATCAGGGAGGACTCGGCACTGCATACAGTGATATATACCTTCCATCACCATGTATCTATCAGGAGGACCGGCACTACATACAGTGATATATACCTTCCATCACTATGTATTCTATCAGGAGGACCCGCACTACATAGCAGTGATATATACCTTCCAATCACTATGTGTATTCTATCAGGGAGGCCCCGCACTACTAGGCAGTGATATATACCTTCCAATCACTATGTTTCTATCAGGGAGGTCACTATACTCTAGTTGTTTGGTATCTCCGATGGCTCAACCTCGACCCTTCAGCCAGTCACAAATGTAGCAGAGCCATTCGTCTCAGGAGGCTCGGTGGACAGTACTGACACGCATCCTCCGGGGAGGACACGGTTTCCCGGAACCACCGCCAATTACCCCACATGGCAACGATTACAGCCAGGCCTTGCCCGGGTTCCAACCGGCGCTGCCCCGAACCGTATGCCATGCCGGTTCCCAGGACGTCCAGGTTACCCCAGAGCATCCCAGTCTGCCGGAAAGGAGAGCTGAAGCCCTCCCCAGGGAACTGATAAGAACAGATACTACACTTGATCTTAGCCAAAAGGCCGAGAAGCGATAGAAATAGATAGAAAACACCTATAACGTATATAACCTGTTTTGTGCCTCCAGGGTTACTTTTGTTTCCAGGTGGCAGAATGACAGCAGGCGTTTGCTTAATATAACTCCGGTTACTGCTGTCAACATTGGAGCTTTTAGTCCTTTAGAAATACAATGTTCATTGTTGCATTGTATTTGCAAAGTCCCATTCATCTGCAGATCAAAGCTCATGCTGACAATTAACATTTTCTTTTTTGTTTTTTTTACTATAAAATCATCATTTTTATTTCCCTTCATTATGGAGGTTTATTAGGGATTTTCACTTTCCTGTGAGAGTCAGCAGAAAGTAGGATGATGTCAAATATAAGGAACAAATATTCTCCACCCTAGGGGCTGGACCAAGAGCCGTCTGGCATAGGGGTCCTAAGTCCTCGTAGCTAGGACAGGATATATAAAAAAAAAATATATAGAAGCTTTTGATAGACAAGCTTAACCTCCCTAGCGGTTGAGACGAGCCCAGCTCGTCCACTGTTTAGGCTCGCCTCAACCGCAGGGGAAGCCGGCATCGGGGAGACCGAATGCCTCCCCGGAAAGCTGCAGCATTTCCGGGGTTTCGGCACCGCCCGATTGCGTCACGGTGACGCGGAAGGGGGGGGGCGGCGCCATAGACCTCCATGTTAATGGAGGAGCACCGGCTTTCCCGCTCACGCAGCCGGTGTCAATAATGACACCGGCTGCGTGAAGAGCAGCGGCGGGAGGGAGGAAGTGAGATGCCTCGATTGCCCGCATAACGGTGCGAAACGGGCAGTGCGCTAGGGAGGTTAAACATCTATTGCAGCAAACTACGGCCTCTAGGGAACAATCTAAACAGTCATCCTCTAGGTGTTATCTCAACTTATTGCAGGGAATGAGGGCAGCCAGAGCGTCTTGACACCACGATGACAAAGGGCAAAATTAAAAGACTAAAGGGCTGGTTTAGTCCCCCTTGCCTTAGTTTGCCCACGTCTGCTCTAGGCTGTGTATGTGTGTGAGGAAGCTGCCAGTGTGAATGCAGCTTTCCACACACAGCTCTGCATTGCTTATATCAGCAGGACTCTACTGATATATAAACAATACAGTTCAGATGGGAGATCCGTCCATGGCTTGTTCTTTATACATCTCTTAGATTGTAAGTTCTGTGGTGCAAGGTCAATTTTTTCTTACTATGTCATAGTCTGTAGTTGTATGATAGTTTGTGTTGACCTTCAACCCTTATTTAATCTCCCTGGCAGTTTGCCCGTACCCAGTTTGGGGTACGTAAAGTTTGTTTACAAAATCGCTGATCGCTTCAAGCACCGCCTCTTCAGCATCGAGTAGCGCTGAAGAGGCAGGGACCACAGACATCCGCTTACAGTATAAGTATAGGGCATACAGTAAGGGAGGTTAATGTACAGCTCTGCGTAATAGTAGTTAATACTAATCAATCAATGATCCCCTGAATCACAGTAAGTCTCATGTTTCTCTCATGCAGCTTTGAAGCCCAAGTTTGCAGAATCCAAGGAAATATCTGAACTCAGCCACAACTTTGTCATGGTGAATGTTGAGGTGAGAGACCAGCAGCTCCTCCCTGCTTTTTTTTGGCGGAAGTTAACCTGTGGGATATAGAAAAGAAAAACTTTTTAAAATGTCTTCAGAGTAGAAAATCCGCCCCCTGCTGCTTGAAGAGCTCTACTGATTGGTTGATGCTGACCTCTATTGAGCTGACTTGTGGAGACTTTTTCTAGAAGTAGGGGTGTGGGATAACCATACTTCTATCCCAGACTGCTGAACTCTTCACCTCTGGGTTGCATGGGCTCTTCTGAACTCATAGCAAGCAATCTCTTTGATTTATATCGGGATAATACTCAGTTGTCAGCGCAACTGTGTAGCCCCTTCCCTCTGTAAATATCCTTTTCAGCTTGAAGCCTGTACACAGACCTGCCTGGTTGTTTACAAAACTCACTACGAGCTGGGTTTGGGCATACTTGCCTATCGCTTCCAGCACCACCACGATTCGTACATCCAGTGCCGAAAAAGTGAAAGTGCACACAAGAATACACCACACTAAACTGCGTGGGTGCTTTCGGCTGTCCCGCCCCTAAAGGGGCTAAGGACTCGTTTCCCAAAAAGGGGTGACTAGTGGGCCAGGCAACCAAAGCCACCTGCCCCTCAAATGTCAAGTTCCCCAGATGACCTCGACCGGAGCCAGGTCTCCCGAGAACTAGGGATCCATCCGAAGGGATAGATTGCCGGGCCAGAGCCGTAAACAGTCCCTCCCCACCACTTTACAGGGTTAAAGTCCCAGAGGACTAACACCTGTACTTGTGAATGAGGACAAACATGCAGGGGTAGTGGGGGGGGGGGGGGGGGGGGGGGGGGGGGGGGGAGGGGACAGACTACATCAAAAATACATTAAATTAATAAAGTGCCAAGTGCATAACATACAGGGCAGGCCTAGCAGCCGGCTATAGAGATTCTTCCAGGGGGGCCAAAAGGCCACCCCCGGGTGGTAGGTGCTAAAATGTTGTGCCTAGGTGTCAAAAGTGCCATAGGTGGTCCCCTACAGTGATAATATGGCACACCTGGGTCCCAACCAGGGTCACCGAACTCTGAGGTTTAATATTGACCAATTGCAAATGCAGCAGAGCTGCCCCTACCAGAAGGCATGGTTGTCGGTACTGACACACATCCTCAACCCGGCAAGGGGCCGCAAGGACCCAAATCAAAGACCGGGGAGGACATGGCTTTCCCACACCACCTAACAATGACCTCTCATGGCGGCCAACTAAGACGTGTGGATATTGGTCCATCCCCGCCCGTTCTGTAGGCCAAGCTGGATGCAGAAATGCAGGAGTCACCCCCCCTACATTCCCTTCACCAAATGGAGTAACCTGGAACCCAATCCCGCAGGAAAAGGATTATACAAGGGATCCCCATAGGGAACTGATAAGAACAGATACTACACTTCATCTTCCCGAAGACCGCAAAGTGATGTGTCATGGATGATCTATTCAATCCCCCCAGGCCTGTGGAGGGGCTTCCAAGTAGTCAGCAGATGGAGCTGGTTCCAGCAGAAGTACAGCTTTTCGGTCAGCAAAGCAAACGCCTCCTTATTTTTGTGGTGTGAAAATTGTTTTTGCCCGACATTGATTGTGCCAAACTATTTCACCGGTCATATTGCTGCTAAAACCAACATCCCCGACCTTAGGAAGTGTTCGGCTATAAGTCTCGTCACAACGAGCACTTCTCGAGGATTGCACGTTGTTCTGATCGTCAGATTAGCTGGGTGACTAGTACTGCTGTCTTCATTGTGTTCCTGGATCCTGTACATATCCTGGGACATGTGTGGGCTTCATTTTAATGATCGTAACTTGCCCAGAAACCGAACGTACTGGAAAATAATTTGGCTTCCTTCTAAACTAATTTATTAATGTTGATGAGTGATTGCTCTTGATAATAGTGTGAAATACATGGTAGATTCTGATGCAGATGGACCTCCCTGTTCCTGATTAGCTGTCTCCATCCACAGGTCACCAGCTGGCTTTGGGTCACATGTTACCCTTACAGTACCACAACGTTTGAACCCCCAGATCTCATACCTCAGTAGTGTGACCCCCCCAGGTCTCATACCTCAGTACCCCCCCCAGGTCTCATACGCCGTAGGTGACCCCCCCAGATCTCATACCTCAGTAGTGGGACCCCCAGATCTCATACCTCAAGTAGTGTGACCCCCCACAGGTCTCATACCTTCAGTATGTGACCCCCCCAGTCCTCATACCTCAGTAGTGTGACCCCCCAGATCTCATACCTCAGTAGTGTGACCCCCCCAATCTCCATACCTCAGTAGTGGTGACCCCCCCAGGTCCCATACCTCATAGTGACCCCCCAGTTCTACCTCAGTAGTGGACCCCCCCAGATCTCATACCTCAGTAGTGTGACCCCAGGTCTCATACCTCATAGTGTGACCCCCCAGGTTCATACCTCAGTAGTGTGACCCCCCCCCAGATCTCACACCTCAGTAGTGTGATCACACCAGATTCTCACCCTCAGTATTGTGACCCCCCCCCCCCTCCAGATTCTCATACCTCAGTAGTGTGACCCCCCCCCCAGATCTCATACCTCAGTAGTGTGACCCCCAGATCTCATACCTCAGTAGTGTGGACCCCGCCCCCCCCCCCAATCTCATACCTCATTATTGTGATCACACCAGATCTCACCTCAGTAGTGTGACCCCCTACCCCCCCCAATCGCCTACCTCATAGGTGACCCCCAGATCTCATACCTCCGTAGTACAATCCTAACATTCAGCCACGAGTCACTTTACCCCAGAAGCCCTGACCATTCCCCTATCTATGGCATATGAAGATTCAGTGAGAAGACTCCCAATGCTCACCGTAATGCTGGATCCTAATAATAGGGATAATCTGCATGGTCAAGCAGCCATAGATGGTCACAGAACAGTATAAACCCTTGACTGGACAATTCACAGTTTTGGGGGGAGTCAAGCCAAAGCCCCTGCTAGAACACAAGTGGTGTCACCCCAATGTTGATCTCCTCTGCATAGCATTGATTTTATGACTGAAGCTGTGGGCCAGTGGAAACTTCAACATGGGCCGCATTTGGCCCCTGGGCCTGACTTTGGACATGTCTGCTGTAAACCTTTAACATAAAGTCATGCATTTTTTACATTTCCGGCTCTATAGCTTTGTGAAATGAGTGTCTTTGGTGTTGCTTAAAATGTATAAGATTATTTAAACTGAAAGTGTTTTTGTATCACAGTGTTAGTTATTTGTATTTAATGTATTGTAACTTCTGCTGACCAACTCATGAAAACTTTCTTCTGCTGTATTTCTTTAGGATGAGGAGGAACCAAAGGGGGACCTGTATAGCCCTGACGGTGGATACATCCCAAGAATTCTCTTCCTGGGTAAATTCTGCTGCTTATGATTTACAGCAGCGGTTCCTCAACTGGGGGGAGGGGCGAAGGTATTCCAGGGGGGCGCTGGCCCTCATTCATAACCTGTCTTTAAATAGGGAGGGGGGGGCTCGATAATGTTTCTAAATAGAAAAGGGGGGCCCTGCAAGGAAAGTTTGGGAACCACTGGTTTACAGAGATCATAGATCATTAGCAATACCTTACAAAAGACCTCAAAGGCTTATTGGGAAATACCTTTTCATCAATGCATTACTAATGGTGTATGTCAGTGGTTCCCAAACTGGGGGGTGGGTATTCCAGGGGGGCGCAGGCCCTCATTCTTAACCTGTGTTTGAATAGGCAGGGAGCTCGAAAATGTCCCTTAATAGACATATAAAAGAGGGGGCTGCAAGAGGCCCTGCAAGGAAAGTTTGGGAACCACTGGTGTATGTTATGTTTGTTTCTGCTGTATTTTTCGGACCATAAGACGCGCCTGACCGTAAGACGGACCCAGTTTTTGAGCAGGAAAACAAGAAAATTTAAATTTGACGAGTTCGAGCATTCATCTCCATTGGGGGAAATAAATCCTGTGCAATATCAACTTCTGCCACAAGATGCCCCCAGTGAACACTTGCCATCAATGTACATATTACATTCCCGGCTTATTTGTCACACATCCGGGTAGGGGGGTGCTGCAGAACTATCCTTTTACCACACCTTCGGACCATAAGACACAGCCCCATGCTCGCCCCACTTCTGCTGGAAAAAAGTGCATCTTATGTTCCTAAAAATACGGCAGTCCATATTATATTGCACAGCATAGGACACGTGCCTCAGGTGTTTCTGAGCTTTAGGATTTATTTTGCACAGGGAGGGGGATGGGCTTTGTAGATAACTCACCAAAGAGTGTTCAGAGCGATGCCCCCTAAACTTCCAAGATGTGTCCATTATGGTCGGTAAAGCCCCCCATACACCACATACAATTACCATGCAATTGCTGTACAATCAACTTTTCTT
>CM070038.1:3588651-3599375 GCA_036250615.1 Ptychadena robeensis | reverse complement strand
CACTACATAGCAGTGATATATACCTTCCAATCACTATGTATTCCCAAAGGCTAGAAAAGGCACTGAGTGAAAGGAAGAATAGAGTTTGGTCGGTAGCTAGAGGGAAGAGAGGGGGTTAAGCTTCTGGCATGTTTGGAGGATGATGGCAAAATACCAGAGCTTACCATACACCTGAGCTGAGATTTGAGCCGCCTGGACTTTTTTGGGGGTAAATCTAGTGACTGGGTCATGTCTATCAGCCATAATGTGAAGCAAATAGTTTTTCTTTAGGGTCGTGTGCTACTGACTGGACAAGTTCCTGCTATACCCACCTCCCTCATCATCCACATAGACACAAGCCTTACAATGACATTAGATAGTACAAGGTTGTGGGGAAAGGGCTTGTGATTGTGGGAAGAGGTTAAACTTTACATTTCAAGATCACAGAACAGGAAAAAAATATAAAACGAAATCTCCAAACTTAGTCTTGACAGCCCCAACAGCAAATTGATGAATTGTTATTGATTTAAATCAGAACACATTTCATTCAATGCAATTTCCGCTTTTTTTCTGAAATATTTTACATTAAAGTTATACCATATTTTTCGCCGTATAAGACGCACCGGACCATAAGACGCACCCAGTTTTTAGGGCAGAAAAACCAGGAAAAAAAAAGATTTAATACGTTTTCACATCAATTGGGATAATACAATGAATTAAATGGATGCAATATTCAATTCAGCCAGTAGGTGTCACTAGCAGCAGTACACTCCCAGCAGAACACAGGTCACACTTTACACTGATCTGAGGAGGAGGGAGAAGGGGGTAGAGGAGAGCTGGGCTGCTCGCTCTCTCTCTCTCTCTCTCTCTCTCTCTCTCTCTCCTCTCCCGATGTCACTGATGCTGTGTCCGTGGGGCAGCTGATTGCTGTTCCCACGGACAGGAGAGCTGTAGATGCCAGTTCATCTAGCTCTGTCTTCATTGCTCATGCCAGTTCAGGGCTGGTATAGATAATGACAGTTCAGATGGGAGAGCCGAACATCGGCTCTCCCATCTGAACTGACAGCTCCTCCGTGCCGGGAGAGCTGGCGGGAAGCCAAGGTGCGACCACCGGTGGCCGACTTGCCCTCGCAGGGGTTAATGGTGATCCAAATAAACACAAAAGTCACTTGAAAATACCAATTCTCCAGGCTTGAAAAATGTTCAGCTTCCCAGCAGGAACAGGTCTGGGCCTCACACGCCCTGTGAGCCCCCTGTACCAGCTGCTCCAGTACCACAGGCCTGGGCCCCACACTCCTTGTGTGCCCCATCTATACTCAGAAGCCATGTCTCCAGCTTCTATCAGGAGCTGTGTCTCCAACATCTCTCAGGAACCCCTGACACAATGGTCTGAGCTCCTTTTGCAAACAGGTGTTAACCCTTTAGTGGACCCTGGGGGAATAGGAAGGCACACCCAGTTCCTTCCTTCCTATCCCAGAGTCCAGGAGCCCTTAAGAAAACAAACCACCCTAATGGTGTCTGGCAATAATCAATCCCGGACTCCTTCCAGGACACCACCTAATGGTCTATTTACACAGTGACAGATGACCAGTCTGTCACAATATATAACAGCTCCTGTTTTCTAAACTCTTAGAGACGTCAGTATTCATCTTCTATTGTGGATGTGTTACATAGTAATGTGGGCTTTGTGTTGGACCTCAGGTGTCAATGACGCAAGCTGGATCCTTAATGAAAGCCTATGGGACCGCTCTGATCCCCTGGTACTGTGTGCGCCATTTTAAGAACCTCCCGAAGGACTATATTTTTAATTAGAATTGTATCAGCAAACCTGTATGAAGACTAAGGGGATGTTTCCACATCTGTCGGGACCCCATCTGCTAAACGTATTGCTTGGCGGGGATCTCGACAAAACACATTCACTTACCTGTTCGGCGAACGCTGTGTTCTCACAGAGTCGTTCCACCGAGGCAGGGCTGAACATTGTGCAGTACGTTGAACCTATGCATCGGCGGATGTCTGAACACAGCATCTGCCGAGCAGGTAAAGTGTATGTGCTCCATTGGGATCCCGCCAAGCACTGCGCTCAGCGGAGGGGGTCCCGATGGATGTGGAAACCCACACCCCTTAAAAGTGGACCTACGACCTGTGCGTCTGCCTTCTGTAATTGCCACCTAGGGCAGATCGGAGGTCAAAACGAAAAAAAAAAAAATACTTACCTGGTGTCAAGATCCAGCGACGCTCCACCCTCCCAGTAATGTTGCGCTGTGGCGGGCTCCGGGCGCATGGGGAGGGTAAACATCACTGCTGAGGTCTATCTTCCCAAGTCCCCATGCTCCGGGCAGCCAGCCACATCTGAATCGTGTGGCGCTGGAGGGGCGGAGGGACTGGTGGAGGAAGGGAGGGAAACCAGAAGAGTCTCACTCCTCCATCTTGAAGTCTGGAGGACCGGATACTCCAGGCATGGCGGTGTGTGAGCAAGCAGGCAGGAAAGGTAAGTATTTATTTTATATCCTGTCCCTGGATGAAGACTGGATATAGGCGAGTTATATATATATTTTTTTATTTTAGGATGATTGCCAGTCTCCATATGGAGGTGGTAGATAGGTATTGGTTAAATCTGTCCAGTCCCCCTGAATGCTCAATCATTGCAATGATCAGAGATAATTGCTAGAGACTGTCTGTTGTCCCCATGAGGATGTCGCCCACAGTGTCATGATGATGCACAACATCATCCGCAAGGCAAAGTTTGGACACCTCTAGGCACTATGTGCAACTATTGCAGAGAGCAAATGGAGCATCTTTTCAACAAGATGACAGAGGGCCGGAATAGAAAGCTAAACAGGCCGGATCCGGCCCCCGGGCCTCTCTTTGCCCACCCCTGGTCTGACCCTTCATTCTTTATCTTTTTTCCTGTATACATTATTGTGATGCCGGAACATAGCTCTAAAAACTTAGAGAGCGAATGACGACATAGTGATAAATACAGAATAGTACATGGCTTTATTCCTGTGTGCTGCATCACCAGCTCTGTACCTGCGTCGTTGGTCCCATTAGACATAGAGGAATTGATGGACTCGGCTGTGTCGGGTCTTTTCAGGCTGGTTCCTGTGCTGCTGTGTGTGAGCCCTGCTGCAGACTCCGATGAACTACAGGAAAAAGAGATTTATTTATTTTAAATATTCAATACTTCGCCTTAACGTTCAGGAAGTTTTGCCAACTTGATCGCCATCGAAAACAACAGTCAATGACTAGTAATGTCCACAACGTAAACACAGGTCACATGGTACAATGGTCATAGAAAAAAACTCAAAAAAACCCTTATGGCAAGATAAGGAGATTCTGGTTCTCAAAGCTTTGTAGGTATACATGAGCTGCAGGCAACCAGAGTGGAATGCAGAGTTGAATTCCTTAAGGGTCCCCACACACGTAACGAGCAGCGGCCAATTTACCACCGATGCGCGTGCACGCTCCCGGCCGTCGGCAACATCGACCGTGGATCGCCGGTGCCCACATGGGGGCGACAGTTCGCTCGGCCAGAGAACTGACATGTCTGTAAATCTCTGGCCGATGCCATTAGTTGGAATGGGAACCGGCGTCCCTTTTCAAACTAACGGCTGGCACACAAAGGGTGCACGCCGATACTGTGAGTGATGGAGAGCATCACGTTGCTCTCCACAGCTCATCTGTCGGTCCCCGCTCATTACGTGTGTGGGGGCCTTTTCATTTACACACCCGCTACAAGGTAGGTGGGCGCCTTACTACCATGTGTACTACCCCTTAGGTAAGAGCAACAGTTGGGGTAATAAAAGCGTGTGGACAGCCGCATAGTGAACCATGAAAATAACAGCCAACTTGACTGATACAGAAAATGGGGCAAGGTAAGAAGAGTAAAACTGAATGTCCAAGACTAATATATACCGCTTTTTCCTGAAAGTAAGCCCTCCTCTGAAAATAAGACCTACCCTGCCCCAGAGACAGCTGCTGGGAAGATGTGACAGGATGCCTACTTCTAAACCCACCCTGTGTCCACCCCCCCCCCTAAGCGCCTGCACACTGTGTGTGTCTGAACTAGAGATGGTCGAATTGTTCGACTTGCTAACTTTGTGAGCTGATTGCAAAGCCCCTGAACATGGTATCACCACCAATGTAGAGATGCTGGAGATGTAAAGAAGGGTTGTGGGAACATTTGAAAAAAAAAAAGTTTTGCTCTAGCACATGTACTTTTTGCATAAATTAAGTTCAAAGTTAAAGTCGAAATTCCGATTTTTTCGAAATTTTTACTTGACTTTGAACTTAATTTGTGCAAAAACTATTTGTGTTACAGACATACTTTCTTTTTTGTAGTATACCCCCCAACCCTTCTCTACATCTCCAGCAAGTTTGGTGATACCACCATGTTCAGGGGCTTTGCAATTAACTCGAAATCGGCGAAATGGTAGAATTTTTGAAAATAAATTCGACCATCTCTAGTCTGAACACAGCAGCTTGCAGGCGCAAAATGTCAGGAACCTTCACTGACATTTCAATGTTTGAATCCATGGTTGGTTATGAAATTCATCAGCGAGAGGTCACAGTGTCGGTCTGGCCCCAGATAATGTAAAACATGATTATGAGCTGTACAAATGTCCTTACCAACTGGACAGAAGTCTTGCAGCAAAAAGGAGGAAAACATAAGACATGAACAGAACGTTAAACACGGACAAGATATGGTACACGTATGACACACACATGAATTAGAAACAAACGCACAGCATGGCTGCCAATGATGAAACATCTGATGGAGAATGCTTTGGGATGACAGTGTTCTCCCCAGAATTTTTTTTCAGCCGGGCGGCGCGATGACGTCATCGCGCCGCCTGCATCGGTCCGGCGGCCTCTCTGATAGGCTGCCGGCCAGCGGCAGCACACAAGTCCTCTGACAGGCGGCGCCTTCCCATTCTTCAGGAGCGCGCCGCAGCCACTGAAAGACTGAAAGCACACTACCGGAGCCGCGGGCCGGAGTCTTTCAGTGGCTGTGGCGCGCTCCTGAAGAATGGGAGGCGCCGCCTGTCAGGCTGCTCGCCGCGGAGGACTTGTGTGCCGGGCGGGGACCAAAATCTCCCGGGCGGGCCGCCCGGCCAATCTGCTCTGGGGAGAAAACTGGATGAAACTATTTACACACACGACAGATATGATGTAAAGGCTGCCATACACACCCCGATGGGTGCAGACAGACCTACTCCGATATGCACCGGAGTGCAAACGTGGTGACGTCATCACGTTTGCATCCTGATGCATTATGGGGCCCCTTCAGCCGGCCGGCACCCTTTGTGTGCTGGCCATTAGCTTCGATGAAGACGCCGGTCTTCATTGAAGTTAATGGCATCGGCCAGACAATATCCGCCATGTCCGTTCTCTGGCCGGCCGAGCTGTGGGGCGACAGGGATCTGTCGCCCCATGTGGGCACATGCCAATAAGCGGCCGATTTTTAACCTGACCGACGTCGCGAGCACGCACGCCCGTCGGTCAGGTTAAGAATTGGCCGCTTATCAGCATGTGTATGGCAGCCTTTAGTGAAAACAGAGGACTCAAACATTGTGAAGCAAATCATGCCCGACCTTAACTATGAGCAGATCTAAACACTGGAACAGGCAATACACACTTCATTGTGTACCTTAATGAAGAAACAGTGCTTCCCAAAAGTAAGACCTACCTTGATAGTAAGACCTAGCCACATTTTACCCTGTGCTTATAATAGAAGGCCTCCCCCAAAAAAAAACCTACCCAGAGACAGGGAGCTACTGCATTTAGGGAAGACAGGATAGGAGGCGTCCTGTTGTGTTTTCTAAACCCCCCTTTCTGCATGGCTGCACACTGTGCGCCTGAACATAGGGGTTTGCATGCACTTTCTGGGATGCTTCCCACTGTCCGCAGCCTGGAAAGCATCAGCATCCCAGTAAAATAATACTGCTGCTTCCAGTTAAAACATTCTGAAGCACCATAGACCTTCATGTTAGTGGAGGGGGCGTCGCTTTTTCCTGCACACACCACCAGCATCTAACTGACACCGGCGGTGTAAAGAGAGCCGGGGACACAGCGGGGAATCACAGTGTACACCACCACAGGCAGATTAATTTCTTTTGTAATTTTTGCCTATTTTGAATGGACTCAAGACTGCCCTATACTACTATTTTTTGGACCACAAGACGTGCCCTGTTTTTAGAGCAGGAAAATTTTTTAAAAAAGTGAAATGTTCTCAGGTGGAATAAAATCACCTGCAGTACCTAATTTCAGCCACAATAATGGTGTCACTAGAGATCACATTTTAAGCACAAGGGGAGGAGGAGCGGGGGATTCTGCACTCTTCTCTCCCTTCTTGCCAGCGTGCGAGTGTGATCGTAGCGGTTAGGCAGACATAGATGGAAGCTGCTGACTGCCGCTTCCATGTGTGTCTCTCTGATGTACTGCTTCTATCAGCAACGCTCTGCTGGTAGAAGAATTACAGTACAGATGAGGGATCTGGCTGTGGCCGCATCGCTCATCTGACAGCTCGGGAGAGTTGGTAAGAAGCCAAGGAGTAGCCATGCGGGTCGTGCATTCTGACCAAAGGATGCATGTACTATTCCCCCCTGATTTTGGGGATGAAAAAGGGTACATAGTCTATGTACCATATTTATGTAGTCTATGTGGGACTGCAAAACCACTTATAGCATGCAGATTACATAAAATAATTTGCCTTAGTATTTGCGCACAAAGGTCAATCAACTGTGAGGAATTTGCACTTTAGTCTGAGCTGTAAGCAGAGTCTTGTTTACTTTAATTAGTACAAAGCTGTTAATGTTTATGCTCAACTCGCACACATGCCCAGCGGTGGAATTCAGGAGATTCAGAGAGCTGGTGTGTGCAGATACAATTTCCTTGAAAAGAACACCGGTTCAAAAATCATATAACCCAATGCCATGGGCAGATCATGTGACATTTCACCCCCATTAATTTATATGTGAGAAGGTTGATAGACTAATCCAGTGTTTTTCAACCTTTTTTGGGCAAAGGCACACTTGTTTCATGAAAAAAAAACGGAGGGCCAACCAGACGATACGCAATCTTCGCGGCACCTATCCGTCCCCCGCCGGAAGTACTTCATCAGCAGGTGCCCCGCTGGAACGCAGATGCGTACGCCGCAGGAGGCAAAAAGTGTTGATAAGCAACCGCATCCTCACAGATTGGTCCGGTCCGTGTATAACACGGATCAGCTGTATAGGTCTTATAGTCATATATATCCTCACAGAGCGGCCGTGTTAACACGATCACTGTATAAGTCTTATAGTATAAGACTTATACAGCTGATCTGTGTTAACACGGACCGGCTCTGTGAGGATTTGCGGTTGCTTAGCCCTCCTATCTAGCTGCCCTTATCGTATGGGAGACTTATACACTGATCTGTGTATCCACGGACTGGCCTGTGATGATGCGGTTGCTTAGCCCTGCCTATCTACTGCCTCTATATGTATAAGACTTATACAGCCTTATCTGTGGTGATACACGGGACGCGGCTCTGTGAGGATGCGGAGTTGCTTAGCCCTCCTATCTAGCTGCCTCTTATATTATAAGACTTATCCAGCTGACTGTGTTACACACGGACGGCTCTGTGAGGATGCGGTTGCTTAGGCCTCCCTATCTACTGCCTCTTATAGTATAAGACTTAAGGCTTGCCATAACAACAGCCCGAGTAGGTCAGACAGACCTACTCCGATATGCACCGGAATGCAAACGTGATGGCGTGTGTATGGCAGGCATTATACTATAAGAGGCAGCTAGATAGGAGGGCCGAGGGTGGGGTCAAAAACCCACGGCACACCAGGCAACATCCCTTGGCACACTAGTGTACCACGGAACAGTGGTTGAAAAACACTGGACTAATCAACCTCCTTGTGTTGGCTTTACACATGACTTCTTGGCGTTACGTTAACTGACTTATATCTGTGCAGAGAGAAGACCTACTCCATGCAATGCTTCGGGGAGGAGCTGCTCTGGTAAAACTCATCGGCGTCGTAGAACTCATCCTCGCTGCTGGAGTAGGAGAAGTCTGGGACGGTGTTGGGCGACAGGTTGACATGGCTGGGGGAAGTCAGACTACTGCTGGGAACGGACTGACCACTTCCTGGAAGAAGAAAAGAAGCACAAGTTAAAAAAAACATGACTATTTAAGGCCACAGCCTTCTGTACAACAAGGGTTCATAACCAGGGGTGCACATACCAGTGAGTACCAGGAGATGGTGTGTGGTACTCACCCCATATGTAGGGTGGTCTTCCTCACTGTCCTCTGCGTCAGCCTCCTGCATGGTAGATTCTGCTGCAGATGGACCTAGCTGTTCCTGATTGAGCTTCCGATTAGCTGTCTCCATGACTTGAAAAAGCAATGCCTGATGCTGTTCGGGCGCTGTTTTTTCAAGTCTTTGGTATGCTAAATTAATAGGGTCCTAAGCCATGGGCAAACTGCCTGCATATCACTGAAAATCCTCCGGCAAATGTTCCAGCGTGCATCTTTCCAGATCAGTGAAACAGCAGTGGACACAGCCTTACACTCTTACTTTCAATCCCCAGATCTCCAACAACCTTAAAAGCCAATTTTTTTTTAGTAATTTACATTCCCAATTCGACAACCTCCAAACTGCAACCTTTCAGTTATATTACGGTTTCCCTGCAGTTATCCAAGTCATATAAATTGTATACATTTACCAATAAAACTGAAAGAATTTTGGGAATTTGCATGATACACTGGATGCAATACCAATTTCAGCCAGAGTGTCGCTAGTGAGCACTTGGTGTCACTCGGCTTCTGGAGGAAGGAGAGAGGGGAGGGGGGAAGCTGCGGATTTCTCAGCGACAGTCAGACTCCTCCGTACACAAATGCGATCAGTAACATCAATATTGGTCTGCATAACTATATTTTGACCCTGCATACAAGCGGACCACTTATGTGCACACCTGTTCATAGCAACTGTTAAAGAGCTGGCATTCCACAACAAGAATTGTCTGTAAATACACAGCTGAAGGAAGCCACCCTGACTTCTAGGGATCAAAGTGCGCCCGTGCCAGGATCGGGCCCAATCGACGGCTCTCTGTGAGCCTGCAGCATTTTCTGCATAGCTGCAGGCTCACAGAGCTTTTCTGGCCCCGTGTCATAGACCTTCATGTTAATGGAGGGAGCATCTAACTGACACCGGTGGTGTGTAGTGAGGGGAGGACAGCAGGCAATCGCGGCGGAGTACAGTGTCCTCCGCCGTGCCTGGGAAGCCCGTATTGCCCAGGAGGTTAAAGCTCAGCATCACAGTGTCTTTTACCAGTTTAATCATGTCCATTTACCTAGGTATCCCAGTAACCTACCTACCGAAAGAGGAATGTGAACGGCATACAAAACAGCATTCCCCATCCAAAGGATTGACCGGGGAACGGGTCGCGCTGCGCTCGAACCGGCCATCTGTCGAGGGCCGTGTATGGGAACCTTTACAGTTTGATTTGAATAGATCTAGAAACAAGGTCTCACCTGTGCTATTTGGAGTGGGAGTCTGATGGCCTCCAAGGCCTGTCACTACTGAACCGACAGCCAGTGATGATGGACGCGGCTCTCCTTTACCAACCTGATCATCTGAAATATAAAGAATCCCAATATCTTGGTGTAAATAAACCGGATAGATGGCAATATACAGGGGTAGGCAAGAGCTACCGAAGCTCACAAGTGCCCCAAAGGTAAGTGGGGTAGAAAGGTAAGAATAAGCAACGCCAAGGTAAAAAAACAATAATAAAGCAACAACAATAATGGAGTATCCAAGTGCAACTTTAAACCAGACCTACCACCAGAAATATATATTTTCATGAATGACACTAGAATTGCCGATAATAGGGAGGACGGCAATAAAAAAATAAATTTTTAAGACGTACCTGTAATGAGCATTCAAGAAGATAATCCGGCAGCACTCCCTTAGTTACGGGTTCTAGTCTCTGCAAGGCAAGAAATCACAAGAGAGCTTTGTTTTCTGGGTAAACTTGTGATTTACGTAATTATATTGAGGCAAATTACCATAGAAGATCATTGAACTGGGGGTGCAATATCGCGGTTGGCCACTTGGGGGCTTTCAATGATCTTCTATGGGAATTTGTCTCAATATAATTATGCAAATCACAAGTTTACCCTGAAAACAAAGCATTTGTGACGTGTTGCCTTGCAGAGACTAGAACCTGGAAGTAAGGGGGGCTGCGGGATTATCTTCTTGAATTACTCATTACAGGTAAGTTTTTTTTATTGCAATCCTCCCTATTATCACCACTTCTACTGCCATTCATGAAAATATAGAGTTCTGGTGGTGGGTCCACTTTAAGGATCAAACGCCAACAAAAATAAAACTGAAATATAAGACCTACCTGACAATGGAACGGTTTGCGTTGGCATGGTTCGAACCACGGCTGGCTCCAGCAGACTCGGCTGGTAAATAGAATCCACAGGATTTATAGTGCTCTGCAAAAAGAGAAGAGTACACGTAGGTTGTAGAGTAAACTGGAACAGCTGCAGGGCAGGTCTGGAGTCAAGCAGTTGCTCAGTTCAGACTTATCCATGAACTTTTTATATCAAATACATGTAAAACTCCCCATACACCTTACAATGTTTTCATACAATTCTTACATACAAATCTGTACAATCAACTTTCCTTCTACCAAAACCATGTAATATGAGGAGCATTCTAACCCTTCCAATCACTATGTATTCT
>CM070038.1:3505446-3518873 GCA_036250615.1 Ptychadena robeensis | reverse complement strand
TGAAAACATAGATTCCTGGTGGTAGGTCCGCTTTAAGCATATTGTACCACGTACCTATTCAGCTAGCCAACTTGTACGGGTGCTCTTCTGGGGACTGCGACCTGGGGATTACCCGCAGCCAAATCCAACTCCCTTCGCGGGGAGCTCTGGTGAATACCGGGTAGTCCCTTAGACTCCGCACCCCAGATTGCACCCCTGCCAATCGTGCAAGTTGGTCCAGTGGGTCCACACCCTAGATCCACCGGAGTCACCGCTGACACTGAGAAAATAGTCATTACATTTTTACTTACCTCTGGAGAAGAAGGGCTCCACAATCATAAAAAAATATACAACCTTGGTCTTGGTCTTCTGTAGCTATCAGTCTTCTGGAGGTTTATTAACTTCAGTAACTCAAATGGTCATTAGATAATGGTTTTCAATGTGGAAAACTTATCTCCATAGGCTTGTATAGGGAGTGTCTGTCTCTGCATTGAGCTGAATTTTCTTTCAACCTGCCAATTGTTCACTGTTTCCTATGGGTAAGGAGAAGGTGAGGTGCCATTCACTCCAATCCTGTCTATAGTAAGTGTGTACAGCACTTGTTTTTTTTTTTTTGCTATTGTTTTCACTGTTCATTCTCTAGTCGTTTGGACTGAAAAAAGTTCCTACGCTACTGCACATGTCCAACAGGTTACTTGAGGGCCTATTGATATTGACAGGTAGGTCCTCAGCCCTGGCCCAGGACCTGCAGTACAGCACAGGAGACGCTGGCAGGGTGGGCTGGGAAACCGATGCCCCTCCATTGTAATGGAGGTCTATGGGGCGGAACCCCCACCCCTTCTGCGTCACTGATGATGCCGAAGGGGTGGTCCCGGGATCCCCAAATAGCTGAGGATGGATAGAGAATCACCGCAGCTTTCCGAACCACTGGTTGGTTTTGATGATTCTGGTTCATGGGCGCCCCTCCATTATAATGGGCAGTGGTGGCCAACTAAGTGGATATGGAGGGCCACAAGTACGGCCCTCAGCATTACAAAAGGGCCGCACATAAAATTTTAAACCTATACTGCTTATAAAAGTTATATGCCCCTATTCTCAGGTTACGTGCCACAATATATATTATACAATCCCCCCCCTTCATTTATGAAATAGAGGGAGCATAGGCACTGCCCCAGCTACACTAGAGGAGAAGAGGAGAGGCAAGGGACTTGCTCAGGCACCATCTGGGTCGTGGATTGGCTTTTATGTACACTATCAGGTAAGTTTATCGTCTCTCCTCCTATTCCCACTCTAAGAAGTTCCCAGGCGAGGACCTGTCAGCCAAGGATCGGTGGACAGGTGAGAATATCGATAGCGCGGTATCAAGACGACAGGCAGAGATGTAGTCAGACAGGCGGTAGTCAGGGCAGTCGGCAAACGGGGTGGTCGAAGATGGTCCAGGGGTCGGCAATAGGAAGAAGCAGAACCTGTGGATCAGAGACCTAAAGCACTCTTTGTTCAGGCAACTCCCTGTTGTCTCAGACTTCCTTATATACAAGGCCAGGTGATCTGGTTGGACAGGGCTCCAGGTGAGTGATAATGAGTGTGATAATCCAGCAGATGGAGCAGGAACCAAAGTTTATCGTCTCTCCTCCTATTCCCACTCTTAAGAAGTTCCCAGGCGAGGACCTGTCAGCCAGGGATCGGTGGACAGGTGAGTTCCAATGCAATAACGGTAAGGTTTTGTGGGAGGACTAAGGGGGGCCGCCAAAGAACACCTAAAGGGCTGCATGTGGCCCCCGGACCGTGGCACCTGGGAGAATGGGGGTCTATGGCTCACCCCTTCGGTGTCACCGGTGGCACAGAAGGGGTGGTCCCGGGATCCTCAGATAGCTGCGGCTGGAAAGAGAATGGCCGCAGCTTTCCGAACCCCTGGTCGGTTTTGATGATCCCGGTTTAGGCAGAGCTCTGGATGACTCGGGTGCTTCTCAATCTCTTGGGGGTTAATGTTTGTAGTTATTTTATTATAATTTTACAGTTGATATAATTATTTGAAGTCATTTGAAAGCACTATTTTATGTATCTATACTTTTCTTTTGCAATGTTTTTAAGAAAACATAAATCATTTGAGTCATTAATGATGTTCCTTCTCTCACCGGACAGGGAATATGGGTACCGAAAATAATAGATAATCCAAACTACCAAGGCGAGTGGGTTCAGCCAGACATGGATAATCCAGATTACGTTCCAGATGACACATTATACAGATATGACGAACTTGGAGTTATTGGTTTAGACCTCTGGCAGGTGAGAATCCTCCTTAATTCATTGTAGTGCGGACATACTGTATTTTCTGGCGTATAAGACTACTTTTAAACCCAGGAAAATCTTCTCAAAAGTCAGGGGTCGTCTTATACGCCGAGTGCAGAAACGTCTGAGCCAGTGTCTGCCTGTCAGACTTTGGAAGCGCCCCCTTATCCCCCCTCCCTCTCTCCCTCCCTTGATGTGTGAGACGAAGCTGACGGGCTCACTAAAGGCTGTGGCTCCAGTGGCTGAAACTGGTATTGCAGCTCAAACACATTAACCTCCCTAGCACTTCTGACGGCACCATCTCGTCCTGCACTTGCTTATGCAGTATTGCAGCTGACGAGATAGTGCCATCCAGCCGGCTGCACACTCTGCTCTGTGCTGTCCCGACATGAAGCAAGCCGGCTTTGTCACCTCTCTACCAGCCTAATCTGCACATGAATGTCCCGGGCCGCTGGATATTCATGTGCAAATTGGGATATTTATATGCAAATTGGGATGTCTTCAAAAAGCACACCTGGAATATCACCCCCATTGTCATTCCAGATGTGATCTTTGAAGTTAACCCTTTCAGAGAATGCCATTGTATTGGATACAGTGATAACTGTATCCAATACAATTCAAAACAAAATAAAAATGTTATTATAAACAAACATAAATACTGTTTTGAAATCTTTCACCAAATAAGTATTCATGAGATTTAAGCATTCAAATGATACATTTCATAATTTTTTATGTACTTTTTTTTATAATAATTGTGTGTTTCAAACATTATTATATTCCGGATGTCTATTAGACCCTTGTAGGGACAGATTTTTGGAAGTTACAAGCCTACAACACAAAAAAAAATTCCATTAGAGTCTATGGTGCGCTTCTGGTACAGAAATCTGGATCTCAGCAGTGCGCTAGGGAGGTTAAAACACCTTCACTGTATCATGTGAGATGATATCAGTTACATTTTTGATTGCCAAAATTCTTTGAATAAAATGTATACAATGAATGTCACTTGGATAACCATAGGTAAACATTAATATGAGAGGTTGCAGTTAGGGGTGTGAAATTAGGAATGTAAATTACCAAAAAAAATAGGACTTTTAAGGTTGTTGGAGATCTGGGAATTGAAAGTCAGAGTAGACATATGTAAGGCCCTGGGTCCACTACGGTTTCCCTGAGCTGGACAAAACAATGACACGTGCTGGAACATTTGCCGGTGGATTTCCTGTGACCTGCAGGCAGTTTGTCCATCTCATAAGAATTAAAATTAACATATTGAAAGCAAATCTGATGTTTTTTTATTTTTATTTGGTGTGCGTTGGAAGAGGTAGTCTTATACAGCAAGCATACCCCAAACTATATATTTAAACTGGAAAAGTTAGGGGGCGTCCTATACACCGGAAAATACGGTATTTTACTTTTACTAGCATAAAAGGATAGAGGCCATTCAGATAAAAAAATTTTTATTGATTTTCGTAATTGCCTTAAAATTTAAATACGATACACATATATGACATTTGTCCATATGGGGAGAAATGGTCATGGTGTAGGGAATTATCCTCCTATTGGAAACCTTTATTAACCTCCTGGGCATTATTGTAGTTGTTAACTTTGTTCTTAAAACAAACTGTGCCCGTGGAGGAAACAGGCAAACACACCTATGCTGTGCGAGCCTGCAGCGATTCTGACTGATCTCACTGATCCCTTCCGGACCCTTGCGGCGCCATAGACCTCCATGTTAATGGAGGAGTGTCGCTTTTCCCTGTCCATTGCTGGTGTCTAGTAGAGAGGAGGTGGGAAATCAAAGCAGAGTACTGTGAACTCTGCCAATCTCCCATGCGGCGCCAAGAGGAGGGTGGGAAATCTCCCTTTGGGAAAAATCCCCCTTGTCGGGTTGAATGACCATTTCACAGAAAGCTTCTACCAAGCTGCAGCACTGATGCCCACAAGCAGGATGGGAAGTTAGGAAGGAGAGTAAAGTTAGCAGTGATGGGGCATTACTCTCTCTTATAACTTTCCACCCGGCAGCAGACACATTGGGGGATGCATGTGTGGCAAGGTTCTTCCGACAGTGGAGAAGATTTTTACAAACTACCCTCCCCCCCTCCGAACGGGACCAACTGATGTATAGGTTTAGATACTCCACCTGGTACGCCAAACAGGACCTGTGTAACACCCTAGGGACACTACGGATACGGGGTCAGAACTCCTGAATCCCGCCTCAGGAAGATACATATACATACAGCAATGGACAGAAATTTAGGAGGTATGGCAGGGGGGGATTGAGCAGTAGTTATGTTTATTTTTTATTTTTTTGGTTGTTCTGAGTTTTTAAATGTTGTTTGTTATTGTTGTGAAGAGTTGCGGACTACCTCCTGGTAAGGGTGGAGGCCCAACTGCTGGGCTGGTGTCCTGAGCGGTCATCCACCTCTCAAAGTACCACATGATTCGGAGGTCGGCTGAATATATCAGTATTGTCAATGCTTGAACATAAACAAATGTATGTTGGTATGCCAGGGTGGATTATTGTAAAATGTCTGCATCTCTTCTTTGTTATATGAAAGTTTGAAAAATCAATAAAATATTTAAAAAAAAATTTACTTTCCACCCCGCACATCATCAACACAAGCAGGGTACCTGATCGTGCCAGATGTGAGATTGTGGAGTGTCATTTTCGGAATTCGAAAGTGACACGCTACACTGCCACTTCCGTGTTCAAAATACCGTATTCTTCGGACTATAAGACGCACCTGACCATAAGACGTAGCCAGTTTTTAGAGCAGGAAATCAGAAAAAAAATATTTCATTTGTTTAAATGAATGTGAAAAAATCTCATGCAGTACCCCTATTCAGCCACACCACCAAAATGGTGTCACTAGAGAGCAGACTTCAGCGTCTCTTCTTACACAGAGCTCAGAGAGGGAAGGGAGGGGGAGGAAAGGGGGATCTGCACTCCGGTCTGCCTGTCACTTCTCTGCTGCATCCACACACTCTGCATTGGCTATATTTGCGAGGCACTGCAAATATAGCCAATACAGTTCAGTTCTCCCGACAGATGGAAGATCACACAGCTGACATAGCCCATCAGCTGTGTGATCTCTTGGCACACAGCAGGTGTGCTGATTGAGATCACAAAGCTGATCTCCTCTCCCTCTGCACTCAGCTGATCTATCTGCCGGGAGAGCTGTCGGGGAGCAAAGTTGTGATCACCGGCGGCCGGATGGCACATTCAGACCATAAGACGCAGGCACTTTTTCCCTCCAATTTTAGGGGTGGAAAAGTGTGTCTTATGGTCCGAAAAATACGGTAATTCTAAATGGCAGTTCGGGTTGCAGATCTCAAAATGCTACCTTACAGAGTTGTTCAAGATAATTTAAGTAAAAATCTTGTATTTTCTAAATAGGGTTGCACTTTCCAAAGAGGAAAGATATAGGAAAGATATAGCAGAAGACAGTCAGGATGGGGTTCAGTTTTAACCCCCTGGCGGTATTCCCACGTGCAGCTCAGGGTAGATTTCTAATGCAAAAAGTAGTAACCCTGTGCTACACTCAGGGTAACTAACCTCCTTCAGCTTTTCCTGTGCCGTGTCCGCCAGGCTCATCAGTAACGCCATGGAGGTGAGGGTTTCCCGTGCCATTTGTCTGCAATATAATGCAGGCATCCCAAGTCCTCACATCATTATAGAGGGGGGAGAGGGGGCAGAAAATACAAACAGATTTGGTCATCAGTTTCCCGAAATAATGGGATCACAGGGATGTTAAATTGCTCTCCAATAACTAAAATATTGAATTTTTTAGGTGAAATCAGGAACAATTTTTGACAACTTCCTCATTACCAACGATGAAGATTTAGCAGAGAAAATTGGAAACGAGACGTGGGGTGAAACCAAGGTAAGGAGCCACAGAGCGCTTTTGTTTGCCTGTGATATAATAGCTAGAGGCAATTCAGTGATAACAGGTTCTCTTCTTGTGTTCTCTGGCCCAGGGTGGCTCTGTACACCCAGGAAGCATATGGAAAAGTGTGTGCGCTCACAGCCATCTATCTGGCCCATATCATACGAGGCCATCCCAGTTTTTGAGCAGGACCAATCAATCCCGCTCGAAAACTGGGATATCGGACATGACCGTTAAATACGGCCGATGTCCATTGCCTTGCCTAGATACCACGGGTCTCCATGCAAAGCATCGGCTAAGCTGGGGAGAGAGCAGAGCTGTCTCTCCAGCTCCTCCGATATCTGAGCCGTCTGTTCTTTAAGCTTCATGCAATATATTTTCAAATACTTGTCTGTCTTACACTTCTGAAAGGTTTATATAAGCCCACATTCTCCACCACATGCTGTCACGGGTGAACCACGACAGCAGTGGACCCACGTGCCACCAAACATGCATAAACCAGGAGCCCCCCGTTATTCACCAGAGCATTCTGCAAGGAAGGATGGAACTTTGCTGCGGGGAGCCCCCAGGTTGCGGTCCCTAGCTACACTTACTTGGCAGAGGCTGACAGCAGAATATCGAAAGCGCGGTATCAAGACGGCAGGCAGAGATGTAGTCAGACAGGCGGTAGTCAGGGCAGGCGGCAAACGGGTGGGTCGAAGATGGTTCAGGGGTTGGCAATAGGAAGAAGCAGAACCTGTGGATCAGAGACATAAAGCACTCTTTGTTCAGGCAACTCCCTGTTGTCTCAGACTTCCTGATATACCCAGGTCAGGTGATCATGAGTGTGATAATCCAGCAGATGGAGCAGGAGCCAAATCATGTGCAACGATCTCTTCCACCAGCAGAGGGAGCCGATCTATGAAAGGTCCTGGTCCTCTAAAGGTTTTGAAGGCGACACAGTAGAACTGGTAGAGGGCGCCGCTGCAGTCAATCTGTGACACACCGACCTCTACATATCTGTTGGGTCCTGTAGTAGTCCTGTAGCTGGTCACACACACCTAGAATTTCTGCCGAGCTCCCGGCAGTTCGACCGCGCGTGATGACATCATCACCAGGGACAGGCTTCCCCATTCAAAACAATGGGATAGATGTAAGAAATTAGGGACAGGTCCGTAATTTCTTAGATCGATTTTTACGGCTAATATATGGGCAAATTTTGCTTTTAAGCATAAGATTTGCGGGCGATTCCACGGCAGATCGGCGGACCCTTTACAGCAACGTTGCATACTGTAAATCAGATCTAAACTCACATAAGCTTTAACAATCTATCTGTGTCCCTCAACATGGAAAAGCTTCTTATTACCTATTTTTCAGCTTATAAGACCCTCCGCTGTATAGGACGCACCCTATGCAGCGGAGTGTCTCATCTTGGTAAAAATACCAGGGGGGTGACGTCACGGATCACCGAATGATTATTCGGCAAATCGATACGCACCACTTTGCAATCAATTTCCATTCTATACATTGGATGGGGACCCTGGGGTTTTCTCTTTGGTCTATACTTCTTAAAGTTGGATTGATCGCGCATGCACATCGATCAATCGTTCAGGAGTCTAACGGAAAAACGGCCCATGTATGGGGACCTTTACAATGTTTACCTCAATACAGGGAATACAGATACTGTCATTGACTCAAACTATACTTTAAGCTCTAGGTGCCCAACCTGCGGCCCAGGGGCCGCATGTGCCCCTTTGGGCATTGTTCGCCCCCCCCCCCCTGGTCGTCCATATACACCCCCCAAAACTAACTCTAAAGTGGTCACACACTGACCCAGGTTTCCTAATCAACTTTGGATCAGTAAAATTGTCAATGTTGATCGGGGAAACCAGGTCTACATATGACCAGGAGGGGGTAGAAGGGGGGGGGGGAAGGGTAGGAGGGGGGGTGGGTGCTGTCTGGTTTTGATCGCCTGTCGGGATCTGATTCACCGCCTGCTGAGATATGTCGACAGGGGGCGGTTCTAGATTAGAGATGGTCAAATTATTTTTTTTATTTGACCATTTTGACGATTTCGACCTAATTACAAAGCCCCTGAACATGGTATCATCACTAAACTTGCTGAAGATGTAGAGAAGGGTTGGGGGGTATACACCACAAAAAAAGTATGTCTCTAACACAAATAGTTTTTGCACAAATTAAGTTTAAAGTCAAGTCAAAATTTAGAAAATCTGAATTTCGACTTTATTTTTTAACTTAATTTATGTGCTAGAGCAACACTTTTTATTTTCAAATGTTCCCACAACCCTTCTCTACATCTCCAGCAATTTTGATGATGATACCATGTTCAGGGGCTTAGCAATCAGCTCACAAAGTTAGCAAGTCGAAAAATTCGACCATCTCTAGTCTAGATCGATGTTATGTGCGGCCCTTTAGTAATGCTGAGGGCCGCCCTTGTGATCCTCCATATCAACTCAGTTGCCCACCACTGTTTTAACCTCTTACAGGAGCCAGAGCTGAAGATGAAGACGATTCAGGATAAAGAAAGGGATGCCAAGGATGAAAAGAAACAAAGATGGAAGAAGCTTGAGGAAGAGTTTAAAATGCTCGATGAACTGGAAAGGCAGGAAAAAGAGAGGAAGTCAAAGCTGCGAAAAAGGTTACGAAAGCAATATGGACTGGAGCCGGAGGTGGCGCAGCCGCAGCTGCCAGAACCTCATCATCCCAAAGATGAGTTGTGAACACCAACCCGAAAAAATGGAGAATTAGAGAAAGATGTATTGAGGCTTATTTATTAACGCAAAGCAGGAGTCAGTGTTGAGCAAAAACCCCATTTAGGTACCGTATTATTCGGACCATAAGACGCACTTTCACTCCCCTCCCAAAATCAGGGTGTGTCTTATAGTCCCATGGTGTGGTAAAATAATTATTTTCTTTTGGGGTCTCATGTGCCCACATGGGTTCTTCCTGTCCGCCTCTTGTGATTATGTGATGCCCCTCAGTGCCCTGAAAGGCAGGCAAGGAGTCCATCATGGCAGAATAGAAACACTGTTTCCCCTATGATAAGTCATCCCCTTCAAATAAGCCACCCCCCGATTCTGCCCAAAATTGTTAAAGTAAGCCCCCCCCCCGCAAATAACACACCCACCGATACCTGCCCCTGCTCGAATCTCCCATTCGCGTGGTACAATGGGTAACTGTGTGCCTCCGTGTGACTCACATTGGCACACATTGATCAGGGGGTGGACAATGAATGGCACAGAGTGATCAGAAGGGGACAATGAATGGCACAGAGTGATCAGGTGTGATCAATCGGCCCCAATTCTTAAATAAAGGAGATCCATCGTGCTACAAACTGGTCCAAGGATCGGGACGAGTCCGTGGCCGATTGTCCACCTCAAAAATGGAAACTCCCCCTGATCTGGGGCAGAAGCAATCTGATGGAACCAACATGTTGGTCTCTGTCGGATCCGATTCTGGGCCCGAACGATCGGACTGATGAGTTGGACAGGGGGGTGCATGCGGGATTCCGGCACGATCGTTTGGCGTGAAAGCGACCGGTGATCGTGCGGAATCGACCCGTGTTGGGGGGGCCTCTTAAGGGAATTATGCGACTGCCAGTTAAATGAACTATTTGAGAAAAATCAGGAGAACAGTAAAATTTGAACATAAACAATTGGAAAGGGGGTGTAGTGGATGCCTCTGCAGTGTAGCATTGGCACTTGGTTCTTCTGTTATAGAACCAACGGGTGTAAAAAAGTGAGTGCACAAAAAACACACAAAAAACATGGGTGTCTTGGGTTTGACTGTGCGACGTGAAAGAGGGAACAAGACAAAACATGGAATGTGGGGGGGGGGCAAAGGCAAAATGAAATAAATACATACATACATACATACAATCAATAAAGTGTCAGTGATAAATCAATGGGTTTTTAAACCGCTTCACTATGGTGATGGTCACCTCCCAAGCGGCTTGTAACGTGTGCCGTATGGAAGGGAGGAAGGAGAGAAACACTTGTTCCGATATCAAATGAACGGTTCCTGCAGTGCGGTTCTTAAAAATTTGGCTTTGCCTGGGGGCTAAAAAATTCCTCCAGTCAGGTCAAAAAAAATAAATGCTTTCGGTGCCGATTCAACTTTAATGACAAATCCAGTGGATGGTGGTCCCCAGTGAGGATATAGATGGCATCCCCTTGTTGACACACAATGGGGAACTACAACGAGAGGCATCTTCATGACCCTGGCAGACCAAGGCTTTAGCCGTTACCAGGTTTAAATGGATATTTTAATAGCTATGCTATTCCCACCATAAACGTTCTGGCCAGGACTGGTAAGAACAGGTGTTTTTTTTTTTTGAGGGCCTCGGCACGGCAAGCCCACATAACGGAAACTCATGGAATGAGTGCAAATGAAAAGTGATCCGTTGTACAGTAGTGAACACACAGCACTCCAATCCGCAGTGGGGTGGTACCTGGTGGGGTGTCCAACCTTAAAGGGGGGCTAAGGAGCCGCTCCCATGAAAAGGGGGTGACTATGGCCTGGACAGGATGAAGCCATCCGTGGAGTCATGTTCCCAGGGGTTGCCGGAGAGGAGCCGGAGAGTACTGAGGGACAGGGTTGGCCCATTCCCAGGATGACCTAAGCCGAAGGGCCAGGGTTGTCCCAAGTGCTAGGGGTCAAGGGGCGCCCTCCGAAGAGAGACTACCGGGCAGGGGCTGTAAGCGGTCTCTCCCACCACTTTGGGAGCAATCCAGAGGACTAGCAACCATACTTGTGAATAATACAAAAATGCAGAGGGAGTTGGGGGGGAGGGACAGACTAATAAAAAAAAAGAAGTGCAAAAAGCCAGTCACACAGAGTGTGGCAGAAAAAAGAAGTGGTAACGCACCAGTGTAATGTTTATAGGGCGCGCTGGGTCCCAAACCCTGGCCGGAATACCAATCCTTTGGAAAGGTAAGCGGCCCAATATATTACGCATATTTTCGGGACTATAGGAGCACCTTACATAAGACGAGCCGAGTTTTTAGCGCAGGAACGCAGAAAAAATATTTAATTGTTGTAGAGAATGTGAAAAAATCTATGCAGACCCCTATTCAGCCACAACCGCAAAATGGTGTGTACTAGGAGAGCGATCAGCCACCCTGTTTTTGCACCAGAGCTGCGAGAGGGAAGGGAGGGGGAGCAAGCGGGTATTGCAACTCTGGGTTCCCTATCCTCTCTGTGCTGGTGTGTGGAGCAAGCTGCTGCCAGTGCAGCGCTCACACACTCTGTTGGTATATATGCGTGGGTCTGCAAATATAGCCAATACAGTTCAAGCTCCACAGTACTCCGGCAGTGCAGACACAGCTGACAAAGCCCATAAGCGTGTGATCTTCGGAATAAGGGAGGTGTGCGGATTGAGATCACACAAGTTGATCTTCCTTTCCATGCAACAGCTGATCTATCTGCCGGGCAGAGCTGTCGGGGAGCGATGTGCAATCACGGTGGCCGGATGGCTGCTGTGGCGCACATTCGGACCATAAGATGCAGGAATTTTCCCCCAAATTTGTGGGGTGAAAAAGTCCGTGTCTTATGGTTTCCGAAAAAACGAGGGAGACGCGGGGAACTCGTGGCGCGTGGGTGGGGTCGTGTGAAATGAAGGAAAGATGACGGAACTGAGAGAATACGAACGAGGGTGCAAGGGTCATGAAGGCAGAGATAATAAACTGTTATGTACGGTGTTATAAATCAAAAGCACTACAGTGAATGTCTACATTCGCCTGCTTAATATAAACTTTTACTCAGCTTATCAGATTTAATAGGAAATATTGGGACATATCACAAAAAGGTCAGGGTAAGAAAAAATCTGTAACCACTAGGACCAGCAAAATGGCTGACAAGTTCATTATAAACCCAAAATCCAACGTTTATATACCCCTTGCAGTGGGTTAATTGGGGACTTGTGATTAAAGTCTTTTAATGGATCCAAACTCGCCTTTAGTACTTCCTGCTCTTCACTCACTCACGATTATTCTTCAAAATCTTGTACATCTAGTATGCTGTCCCATATATATATAAATACTTCTATGCTTCGATGTCTATACCAGTGGTCCCAAACTTTCCCTGGCAGGGGGCCCCACTTTTCAGATAGTAATATTATGAGTACGAAAATAAACAATTCGAATGAGGGCAATTTCTTCTAGCCGTGGTTTGCATGCAGAGGTGTTGGATAGTAATAGGTGAAGGCCCTCAAACTTTTTTGTAATGCAAAAACTTTGGTTTTCACACCAATCATACAAAAGATAGCAGTAGATACACCACAATTAACAGAGAAATGCATCATATATACCAACACCAATCATACAAAAAGGATGCATTATATATACAACACATAACAGAGACATGTATATATATACACACACCAATCATACAGAGACATGCATCAAAATATATACACACAGCCAATAAGTAAAAGAAGCTTATTAACACACAATCAAAAGAGACATGCATCATAATATACACACACCAAGCATCAGAGACAATGTATCATATATACACACACCAATCAACAGAGGAATGCATCATAATACACCCAATCATACAGAGAGCATGAGATATATACACACACCAATCATACAGGAGACAGTATTATATATACACACACCAATCATACAGAGACATGTATCATATATACACACACCATCATAGGACATGTATCATTAAACACACCAATCATACAGAGAATGTATCATGATATACAACACCAATCGATACAGAGACATGAATCATATATACACCACAAATCATACAGAGGAAGCATCATTAGAACACAATCATACAGAGACATGAATCATATAGACACACACAATATAGAGACATGTATATATATAAACACACCAATCAGACAGAGACATGTATATAATACACACACCAAAATGACAGAGACATGCATCATATATACACACCAATCATACGAAGACATGTATCTATAAACAACACCAATCATATAGAGGACATGCTATGGAGTATTATACACACGACGCAATATACAGAGACAGACAGAATAAACAATACAGAGACATGAAATATAAACAATAATAAGAGACGCAATATACAGGACGACCAATCCATACGGAGAGGACATGGGCATGCATATATTACACCACCAAATCATACAGAGGACGGGCAAGATACACACACCAAATCAACGAGAGAATGATCATATGATAACACACCAATCATCAGAGACAGCCATATGATACACACACCAATCATACAGAGCCATACATTCATTGTACAACACACCAATCATTACAG
>CM070038.1:3478070-3492224 GCA_036250615.1 Ptychadena robeensis | reverse complement strand
GGAATGCAAACGTGATGACAGTCATCACGTTAGTCTCCGGTTGATGTGGGGGCGCTTCAGGTGGCACACTGTGTGCCGGCAAAGCTGCGAAAGAAGACGCCGAGTCATGCAGGCTATGAGGCTTGGCAGCGGCCAGAGAAGGATCGGACATGTCAGTCTTGGGCCGGCCGAAAAGGTGGGGCACAGGGATCTATATATATGCACCGTGGTCACTGCAATTGGACACATTTATCTACAACAAAATTGGTTGATGGTTGTCAACCAAAAACCCCTCCCCCCCGCCCCTCTGTGGTTCATGTTTTCTAAGGAAAAAAAGTTTATAGCTATACTCACGAGCGCATTCCAAGTTCCAACTCGGGGCTTGTTCCATTGATGCGATTGCCGCGGTTGTATGCCGCGCGGCGTGCCGCCCTTCGGACCGCATCCATAGGCAAACCATCAGCCAGGCCTACCATTGGTTCGGCTGAGTGGGAGGTCGGTGGGATGTGTATGCGGCTGTGGGTTCCAAATGCTAGCTCAACGTTATGTGGGGAAACCGCAACCGACCGCATCCTTTCAAATGGGGCTGAAAGAATCTTCATCATAACGCACGTATGTAGGTGTGAATTCCGGATGAAAACAGCTTGGTTGTGCAGGCGGGAGCGGCTGAAGATGATGGGGATAAAGAAGAAAGAAAATCGCAACGGTGGAAAAAAGACATAAGGGTGAAAAAAAAATAATGAAATAGGTAAGAAAGAGATGGACGGAGATAGTAAGATGTAAAAAAAATAGTTGAATGTTGCGGGGGGGGGGAGGGGGGCGGGGGGGGTGGGGGGGGGGTGGTGGGGGGGGGGGGGGGGGGGGGTGGGTGGGGGGGGGGCAGGGGGGCGGGGGGGGTGGTTGTGGGGAGGTGGGGGGGGGGAGGGGTGGGGGGGGAGGAGGGGGGGGGGGGGGGTGGGGAGTTTTTTTGGTTTTTGTGGGGGGCGAGGGGGGGGTGGGGGGGTGGGGTGTGGGCGGGGGGAGGGAAGCGGTGGTGTTGGTTGGGGGGGGGTGTGGGAGGGGGGAGCGGGGGGGGGGGGGGGGGGGTGGGGGGGGGGGGGGGGGGGGGGCGATATGTGCGGATTATGGGGAGGCGGGGGGGGGGAGGGAGGAGGGGTGGGGGGGGCAGGGGGGTCAAAGAGGGGGGGGTTGGGAAGAGGAGGGAAGAGGGTCGGGGGGCGGGGGTTGGGGGGGGGGGGGGAGGTTGGCTGGAGGGGAGTTGGTAAGTTGTAATGTTGGGGGGTGGGTGTGTAATGTGGTGGGTGGTCAGAGGCGGGCGGCGGGTTGTGGTAGGTTTTGTTTGGTTGTTTTGGTTTTTTTTTGTGTTAGGCAGCAGCGCCATTTGTGGGCGTTTTCTGAATTTTTGTAATGGATGGTGGAAATGTTGATAGATTGAACATTTTACGCTTGAGCAATTAGCTTATTTGGCGCAGAAAAACTGAAAAGCCGGTGTGGTTTAAGGGGTAGTCGTTTTAGAAAAATTCCTTTTTTACTGAACGATCAATTAGGTGATGAAATTACATATTAATGTGGGGGATCTTCTAACGGGTTGGATCGAGGTACTGGATGGATTTGTGTCTGATGGTAATACAGAGCATGCACTCGGGTCCTTGAAAAGAGATTGATTAGGTTTGGTTCCATCACCCCTGTTGGTGATACTAAAGATTAATGTTTCAATAGCACAAGCTGATCCATCAAAGATCAATGGAAAAATTTTGATGTGCGTATGGACTAGAGGATGGTCGAATTTTTTTAAATTTTTTTTACGGTTTGAGTAATTGCAAGCCCCTGAAAATGGTATCCTAACACAAACTTGCTGGAGATGTAGAGAAGGGTTGGGGGGTATACTACAAAAAAAAGTTATGCCTCTTAAGCTAGCCATACCAGTGTCGGCCTTCCATGCCGATCGGATTCCGGGCGGATTTTATGGCTGGGGAATCGCGAGGTGTGATCAATCGGCAAATGAAGAGAATGCCAGCGCGCATGGACCACCCTTGTTCCAACGGATTCCGGGAGATTCGGGTAAGTCGATGTTCACAAATGGCAAGCCCCCGAGGTGCCGGCGAATCAATCAGAAGGAACCAAACAGGTTGGTTCCTGGGATCCGATTTTGGGGGCATGCGATCGGAAACACTGATCGATTGGACCAGGTGGGCTGCAGTGGATTCGGCACAATCGGTTCGCGGCACGCCCCCCGATCGATCGTGCGGAATCCGGGGTGGGAATCCGACACGTGTATGGGGGCCTTTACACATGTGTTTATTGAAGGTGTTTGCACAAAGTTAGGTGTCAAGTCAAGTCAAAATTTTCGACTTTATTTGTTACTTAATTTATGCAAAAAAGTACATGTGCTGGAGCACAATTTTTGATCCAAATGTGTCCACAACCCTTCCTACATCTCCAGCAATTTTAGTGATGATACCATTTTCAGAGGATGGCAATCAACTCACAAAAGTTAGCAAGTCGAAAAATTCGACATCTCTAATGGCTCCCTTTAGGAACAAAGATCAGCACAGGCTTGTGCTTGACAACAGTGTTGAATCCTCACCTATGTCTAATGATGAACCCTGGAGGGTGGTGTCCCATGGATGGTCCACATTCTGCTGTAGATTTCCCTGTGTGTTTTTTTTTGGTGGTTCATATGTATGCTCCGATCATTTGCATTTTGGGGCCGATAACCGATTACCGATCACAAGATCGTGATCTGCGCGATCACAAAATGGCAGGGGAGCTGCAACTTATATAGGGGGGCAGAGGTGCGCTGTATATATGGGGGGCAGAGGTGCTGCCTGTATATATGGGGGGCGAGGTGCGTGTATATATGGGGGCCGAGGTGCGCTGTATATATGGGGCGCAGAGGTGCGCTGTATATATGGGCGCAGAGGTGCGCGTGTATATATGTGGGGCGCAGGAGGTGCATGTATATAGTTGGGGGCAGAGGGTGCGTTGTATATATGGAGGGGGGGGGCAGAGTGGGGGTTGCACTTGTAGTATATGTGGGGGCAGAGGGCGCGTGTATATTAGAGTGGGGCGCGACAGAGGTGAGCAGCTGCATATATGGGGGGCAGAGGTGTCGCTGTAATATGGGAGGGCAGAGGTTGGCATGTATTATATGGTGGGCAGAGGGGCGCGCTGTATATATGGGGAGCGCAGAGGTGCGCTGGCATATATGGGGGGGGCAGTGTGCGGCTGTCATATATGGGGGGGGCGTGGGGTGTGGGGCTGTATATATTGGGGGGGATGTGGGAGGCAGATGGTCCACTGATAGACACAGGAGAAAGCTACGGTGCATATAGTGCCGCTCATGTCCACGTTATTACCACAGCGTGAGCATTACTATGTATGTTTCGGCCACTTCAGACTGCCCCCCATAGTGTCTGACAATTACGCACGTGTCGACACTTCACAAATATGGAGTCGGAAGGGATTACAAGATGAGGGATGGCAGGAACTGTGGGAGCATTGGGAAGGGAGGCGCGTCACATTCTACCAGAGATTGTCGACGGTGGAGAGTGGGCAAAGACCGAATCAGGGGCAGTGAGTGGAGGGGCAGCCAAACTGAGGGACCCGGCGCCCTCAATTTACGCCCACCCAGAGCTTCTTGATGGTCCCATAGTGGTAGTTGGGGAGGGAAGGAGAGGATTGGACTCGCCTCGGGGGGGCGAAAGGGAAATGGTTGGGGGGAGCTAGCTTAGGGGGTCGGCGGTGGACTGGCAGGGATCTGCTAGTTGTTAGCTGCGGGTGGGGTCCGTGTAGGGTCTGGTATGGGTGTGGGTTTTGGGTGCGCCGAAGTTGCTTTGGGTTTGGTGTTTGTTGTGAAGGTGTGGGGTCGGGTAGCAGGCCGATGGTGTAGCTGAGAGGGTTCCAGGCTGGGCGCACTGGGACCGCGATCCGGCGCGAGTAGGCGAAGCCGGAGTCTAAATTTTCGGCGCGTTACGGAAGGGGAAGCGCGCCCGCCGCAAATCGTGTCCGGAGAGTGGAGGGGTGATGACAATACCCAGCGGTAATGGTGAGGTTTGGGATCGGCAGGGAAGTGAAGGATGGGCCGAGGAAAGTAAGGCAGCGGGAAAACAGCAGGGGTAAAGTGGGAGAGCTCAGAGGCGGCTTCCATGCAGCAGGTCCGTCAGGCACAGCGCCCCCCGTGATCGGCTTTTTGCGACGATGCGCCGACGATCCTGGTATTTAAGCCAATATCGGCCGCGATTCAGATCGGCGGCCAATGCAATCGGAGCACTTAACTAGGGTTTTCATATAGTGCACTTAACTTTTCTGCAGTGAGTAACACATTAGAATCCAGAGTGTGATTGTGCCAAGCTAATCTGGTCGACACGTCCACCTCTACATCTGCCTCGTTATACTGGACGTGCTACGTGTTTCCACTGAAGTATAAGACAGTGGATATATAAATTTTGCTCCCAATGATGCCCTTCGTCTTCTTTCGTGGGGTATGTCTTATTTGACCATGTGAGGTAAGCATACAGCACTGGGGTATCAGGGTGGGGATTGCGACGTGAAGAGAAACGGGGGATCAGAGTGGGGAATCACCAATGGCGAAGAGACTCAGCGCGGGGGATTTACTTATTTTAGTAACCCCTTCTGATGTCACTCACTGTGTCATTGTGAGTGCACCCCTACTGATGTCCCCCATGTCCCAGGAGTTAGTGGCCAGATTCTTTGGGATGTCTTATTTTTCCGTGAGAAGAAGACGGGGCACTGGGGTATGTCCGGGGGGTGGTATCACGTTGTGAAAATGACACAGGGGGATTCACCAATGCAAAGGATGACACAGAGGGGGGATTACGCAGGTTGTAGTACCCCTTCTGATCCTTCCTGTGTGTCAATTTTTGATTGCCCGCCTCTGATCCCCCCTTGTCCAGAGTTAAGCTGCAATCTTCGGGGATGCCTTATTGTCGATGGGGATGTTTGGTTATTTCCGGCGTGAGTGCAAAATGTAGAGGTGCTTTGATGTTCGGGGGGAACGGAAACTATAAAGTAATACCCGGAGGTCAGCATTGATCTGTCCGTGTTTTGGTCCTCTTTTACGATATTGATCATTTAAACAGTGTAGGTTGACTTTCAGACGTGCTGACTTGGCTGGAACAGTAAATGACAAGGTTCCTTGTGGTTTGGGCACAAGTTCTGCTTTTCCTTCCATGGAGCAGGAAGAGCTTTGGTTGGTGAGAGAAGAGGGTGAAGTTTCGCACATAATAGGAAGTATCAAAGTCGTCGGCATTTGTCTGCTACAGAGGTTGAGCCTAATTAGTTACATTTCTAGGTTGAATCCCTCGTGACAGAGCCGAGCCAGCAGTGCTCATATTGTATTGATATCACTCTGCGTGTTTTATTAGGATGTCCTACCCGCCAAAGGCACAAAAACATAATGACTGGAGGATTTTCAGGGTATTGTTATTGCGAATGTTAGGTCGAAAAAGTTGTTCATGTTATTTTGTTAAACGAATATTGTTTATGCGGCTTCACCACTGTTTAGGCCTTGCATGTAGTTGGGCTGCGATGTAGTTGCCTTTGTTTCCCTGAACTGTATCTTTCGTGTAGACCAATCCGTGAATAGCACGCGTTACTGTGACAATGTAGGCGGCAGCCATGGTTTCCAAGTCGGCCCGACTTCGGATTTGTCCGTTGTTTTTTTTCTCTTCATTAATGGGATTCAGTCATCGGAATAGGCCCCCACTGTAAGAGCGTGGTCGGATGTCGCACGCGGAGGTTCCACGGCACGACATCTCCGGGGCGCTTGGGCACGTCACAACCGGATCGGTGACCGAATAGCATGCAGGCCCCAGGTCCGATACTTGTGCGGTCCGAATCGATCAGGGGCCATAGAATCGGATCCGATCGGAGAGAAACCAACACGTTGGGGGGTTCTCATGCGATTCTGGTCCGGATCACTGGGGGCCCAGGTGCGCGCCCCCCCTGACGTTGGTTGCAAACAATTTGTGATGGTCTGGAAATGTTTTCTTTGCCGGACACGGACACAGGGCATCGTCGTTGCCGTGAAATATGCTTTTTGTGGTTTGTTTTGTTTGCCTTTGGAAACATGGGGTGGGGAGTCTATGTATTGGTGGCTTGCGATGGAGTATCTGGTATTATTTTCGGTCCGATTGATCATTGCACCTGCCGATTCCTGGGCAGCTGAAGTCGCCAGGAATTGATCGGATGATGAACTGTGGTCCCCCCCCCTTGACATGCGGGGAATGCTCGAACCGGGTATGGCTCGCTTAACATGGTGTTGATGCCTCTAGTTTTGTATAAGTTTGCAAAAAAAACGGCGCTGAATGCTTTACCATGTTTGCCTCGCTGGGGGATACTTGCCTAGTTCCCGAGAACAGTGGGGTGTGTTAACAGTGGCGAGGGGTGGGTGAATATGAGATGGTCGAATTTTTTATGTTGAAATTGCTATTTAAGCCCATGAACGATGGGATCATCACCAGACACCGTGTCTGGAGATGTAGAGAAGGGTTGGGGGTATATGACAAGAAAGAATAAGTATTGTCTCTAAAACAAAGTTTTTCTCAACCTACCTAGCGTTAAACCCCTATGTGTGTTTTTCAAGACCGTGGTATGGACAATAAGGTTCGGAGCTGATCAGCTTGATTTTTATTATCCCCCTTTCACATGTAAGGCGAGAGAACTTAAGAGCATGGAGGTTCAATGGTGGCCACCCAACCACACCTTCACCACTAGAGATGGTCGCATTTCGACTGCTAACTTTTGTGAGCTGATTGCAAATGCATCTGAAACATGGTAGTCATACACCATTGGACTGGGGGATGGAGCGGGAAGGGGTCGGGGGATAATCATTTGAAAAAAAGAAGTTTTGCTCTAGACATGGAGTTTTTGCTCACATTAAGTTCGATAAGTCAAGTGCAAGAAATATTCGATGAATCAGAATTGTCGACTTTGATTTTCACTTTAATTTGGCAAAAACTAAAATGTGCTAGGGCAAGAACTGGGTTTTGTTTTTTTCCTTCAATGTTCCCGCCGATGCCCTTCGACCGAGACATTTCCAGCAATGTTGATGTTGTGCATACAAGTTTCAGAGGGCTTGGTCAAGTCTGCAATCAGCTCACCAAAGGGTTAGCAAATTGAATTCTAGTGTGTGAGGGGGGTTGGTGGCACCATTGACGCCTCCATGTTAAGGTTGTCTTCTCCTGACATGTGAAGGGGTGAGAGTGTGAAAATACAAAGCTGGAGCACTCTAAACTAGCTTCTTTGACTTGCCATAACACGGTGATGAGTTTGAAAAAACGACGTGGATGGGGTGTTAACGCAGGTGTTGTGAGTGATGTTGATGTCCTGCATCCTCGCTCAGAAAGAAATGATGCCTATGGACCGTGTTTTTATGGGGTGCTTTATGCGACACGCCCACAATGACGCCACTTCGTTGCATCCCTACTGGACATCATCGTAACGAGATACAGGCTCTAGGCTATCTGGAGAACCTAAAGTCTGGCAGATACACTTTAGATCGCTCGGGCAGTATATCTTTAGGTATCTACCACCAACTAGTAGTGGCCGGGTCATCTGTTTGATGTAACATCAGGTAGGAGCTTGATGGTTTTTCCCTCGTTTTTTTGGTGTGTTGTTCGGTCTTGTTTCGTGGTGCGCTTTCTTCCGTCTTTGTAGAAACCCGTTCCCTAATTACATTTGGTGGTAAAACAAAAGGAGTATTTCTAAAGGAAATACTTGGAAATCGTATAGGTGTATGGGGAAACCCTAAAAAGATTACCAACCAGTATTAAGTAACACACGTGCCATGCATTGGTTTTTTTTAATTATATTTTATTTGGCACAACGGGTTGGTTCATAAATTGGTAAATGAAAGTGCTGACCTATTTACCTCGCCCTAGCGTGAGCGAACACAGGTGTTTGGGTTCGTCTACCACCAAGGTATGGAGGAGGGGTCGCGCACCTAGGGCAAACCCGAAAAAGTGAGGTTATGGGTGAGGGGTTCGGAAGTTATGGGTGAGGGGTTCCATCCACATGGCCGCATGACATTATCTCCTCCATAGGGTACAGCAGTGCCTTGTTCTTCTGTAGTTGCTGCACGGTCACTTTAAATGTAAACTGTACAGGAATGTAATGGGAAAGTCACCGGTCGGTATTTACATTTGATAATACAATCAGTGCAGCCTACCACTGGTATCCGCAAACACAGGGCTGCAAATAGAGTCCGCCCATAAACAAATCCTTTATACAATGTAAGACGTTTTCATATAAACAACGCACACAGTGGATACAAAATGACAAAATAAAAGCAACAATGAAGCCAGAACACCAAAAGTGCAGAGAGAGATGTTCTTGCCGATCTAAAAGATATACAGTATAAACTCGAGAGATGGTTGTGAATTTGCAATGAGATGCAGAGAAGATCAACTTAAAGCGGATCTACTACCATAAATTCATTACTAGATTAATCACACCAGAAGTGTCGATAATAGGGAGGAACGGCATGCCCCCCCCCCCCCCGGAACTTACTGCAGAGATAGACAGGTAAATCTCTAATCTCAGCTCTGCGTTAAAATGAATGAAACGTATTTTTACATTGAAAACCATTCAATGCCCCCAGTGGCCACTCCTGATATTGAACCCTGAGTTAACCCCTGGAATCCTGGGGTGCAGAGGATCGTCCGGGCACCCTTTGTGTGTCGGCCATTACTTCGGATGGGGACTGCCATCCCCGTTTACGGTCATGTCTAATATCCTTGTTTTTGAGCTGGACTGATTGGTCCTGCTCGAAAACAGGGATGGGCACATTAGATATGCACCAGATAAATGCGCCATTGATCTTGCCCAGGCGTGGGCAAACTAAGGCCCGGGGGCCGGATCCGGCCCAGTTAGCATTATTTCCAGCCCTTGTTGAAGAGATGCTCCCCTCTGCAATGAGCGCACAAACTACCTAGAGGTATGGGGGGGGGGGGGGGGGGGGGGGGGGGGGGTCGGCCATTACAGACTCTTAGTCCAGACCCTTTATTAAATGTAAGAATTCAATGTGGCCCACGAGTCAAAGTTTTCCAACCCCTGATCTAGCCCATATCTATGCCCAGCTTCATTCTCTTTTTGCCCTTTACTCATAGGGACATCTTAAAGATTATACAATGGCGTTCGTTTATCCGTCCACATACAGGCAGGTGCGGCAATCTACTTTCAGATATAGTTACTAAGCACCGGGGCCCCGGCGCTACAAGGATGGAATGTGCGGTCATTTGCATAGGCATTTCATGCATTCACAGTACAAGAGGCCGAGATCTGTGCCGAGTGTTTGCCTTGCGGCCACATGCTGCCTCAGAGGTTCACAGATCACAAGGGGGGCACAAAGAAGCGGCGTGGAAGGATTTAAAGTATCCGCGCATAGAAATGTACAGGTGATTCGCGAAAAATGTAAATATCGTCCAAAAGTTCCTGTATTTCAGTAATTCCACTTAAAAGGTGAAACTTAGGCTTTGTTTCCATTATACGTCGGGACCCCTCAGCTTAGCAGAGGTCCCGATGTAGCACATTGACATTGCCTGTGCAATATATTGTTGATCTGTTTACACATCTGCCGATGCAGAGGCTGAACATACTCCACTACGTTCAGCCTTACATTGGCGAAGCTGCTCTGTGCCATGAAGACAGATCCTCCACCGAGCAGTTAAGTCTATCTGCTATGCCCGGACCCCCACTAAGGGTATATCTTACTTATAAGGTCCTCATATTACATGGTTTTGGTAGAAGAAAAGTTGATTGTACAGAAATTGCATGGTAATTGTATGTGGTGTATGGGGGGGCTTCAGACACAAATCGGCTTATTAATCCAAAAACCCTGCAAAGGGTTCCGGAGCCTTTACATAGTCTCAGGAGGATTCACAATCATAGGAAAGACTGCTAACCTGACAGTTGTGCAGAAGACCATCATTGACACCTTCCATAAGGAGGGAAAGCCTCAAGGTCATTGCATTAATAGTTACCATATTTATCGGACTAGAAGACACACCTTTTCACCCCCCCCAAATCAGGGGTGGGGAGAGTGCCTGTATCTTATGGTACAAATGCTCGACCCCCCCCCCACCCCAGCTCTCCTGGCAATGAGATTAGCCGAGGAGATGTCAGATGAGAGATGCGGCCACAGCCGGGTCTCCATTCTGAACTGTATTACTGCTGGTATAAGCAATGAAGAGAGAGCTAGATGAACTGCCATCTATCTCTCTGTGCCTGTGGAAGCTGCAATCACTCTGCCAGAGAATGACACAGCCAGAGAGGGAGATGAGATCTGCAGCGGCTCCCCCAGAACCCCCCCCCCCCCCCCCCTAGATCAGTGAGGAGGATGACGTGATGTGTTGTGCTAGTACTGCGGCTTGTGACATCTACTGGTTGTATTTGATATTGCATTAATTTAATTAATTGCATTACCCAATTGATGTGAAAACTTGGCCCACAAGTCAAAAGGTTTGCTTGCCCCTATACATACACTCGTGGATGGTTCTACAATACAATGTATGTTGCAGAGCGAAAAATTTTAATATCATCCAAAAGTTTCAGTAAAAAGTACGCCAGAGGTAGCCTGACTGACATTAGGTGCCAAGATGAGACCCTCAGACCCCTTGTGACCCCTAGATTCCTGTATTTAGACCGAGTGGCCTGAACCAAGAGGATCACAACCTTTGGAGTAAATACTTTTACCTATAGCTTCATACTAAATATTGTGAAGACAACAGCAGGCTTTGGTGAATATTGGATATAATATCGATTGATGCCTTTCATTTGCTTATAGCTGAACATACATGCTTGTATGGTTATCTCCTGAAGAAGCGGTATGTGTCGCGAAACGCATAAACAGTCTATGACCAGCTGAACCTAGGGCTGGACGATATGGCAAGAATTTAGATCACGATATATTTTTTCATTTTAGTCGATACGATATAATTCCAATATCGATATGGACAATATTAAAAAAGCCTCAGGAAAAAACTGCCGAGGACACACAATGGTCAGCTGCCAGCAACCCCCAGCACAGCTCAGTGCCAGCAGCGCTATGGGCAGCGCTATAGCACCAGGGGGGTCAGTGCACCCACCTCCCCTCAACTGATATCATGTATGTGGGAGCCCCCCGTGTCACTGAGAGTTCATTCTATGGACAGGGGACATGTTGGGATCAGCCTCCCCCCTGTGTCCCCTGTCCATAGCAGAATGAACGTCAGTGACACTGGGAGGCTGATCTCGATGGGTCCCCTGTTCTATGGAGATGACCCTTCCTGTGCACAGCTGCAGCAACGCATAGAGGAGGAGTTACTAGATCACTGCGCCGGCACATCTCGATGGGGAGGCATGGGACAGCAGCGTGATCTCTCTTGGGGAAAGGTGGGGCGGCAGAGGTAGTGCTCGTCCAGGGAGACGATCTCTGTAGGACCGCACCTGACTGAACGTCATTCAGTGACAAATTATATAATTTGTAAACACATTTCCGATATACATTTCTGATATTTCGATATAAAATGATATCACGATATATATTGATATTGAGTTATTGTCTAGCCCTAGCTGAACCTATTATATTATGAACTGTTACATACTCAAGTTGTTTTCAATTGTAATAATGTGTAAACTCTGTGCTACCGTTAAAGTCCGTTGTGGCTAATATTGAAGACCAAGTTCTTTCATTTAGCAGGGCGTTTTGCTCACCGCACCCCAGGCAACTCAAAAACATATTCTGCTGCAGAGACTGCAGATCCTAGGTGCCCAACCTGAGGCCCAGGGGCCACATGCGGTCATTGTTCGGCGGCCCCCCTTGGTCCTCTACATGCGGCCTCCAAAACCGAACTGTTAATGCATAGGGTAATGCAACTCACCTGTGAAGTGGTCACATGCTGACCCAGCTTTCCTAATCAACTTTGGCTCCTACATCAGTAAAATTGTCAATGTTGATCGGGGAAACCAGGTGTACATATGATCGCTGCACCCAGGGGCAGGAGGGGGGTGCTGTCGGGTTTTGACTGCCTGTCAGGATCTGGTCCACCACCTGCTGAGATATGTCCACAGGGGGAGGGTTTGGATCGATGTTATGTGCGGCCCTTTAGTGATGCTGAGGTCCGCACTTGTGGCCCGACATATCAACTCAGTTGTCCACCACTGCTGTAGATTTATTATAAAATATATATCAATGTAGAACAAAGTGCATCGCAAGCGCAGCCACCATTAAAGATCTGTGTCCTGTTCTACTGACGCTCCAAAAGGAAACCACAACCCAACCGGATCCCTGGCTTTGGAGCGTCGCACTTACTAAATGAGTTTGATAATATTTACCGAGTAAGCAATAGAGACATATGGCAGCTGGAAAATCAATGGACTTCAACTCTGCCCGGCTCACCGTTCACCAGCTATTCCCGATCACGCCTAGGATGGGCTTATAAGGAAGGCGACTGCAGCCGAGAGATAAGGGTGAGGGGTTATCAAAAGAAAGTCACACACACACACAGGGCTGGGAGTGTTCAGAAAGTTAAAACGACTCCTTTACAAGGAAACATTTGATCATTGGGAGAAAAGGTAATTTCACTTTTTAAAACAATTAGAAGAAATATAAAACAAATGTGTCTGCTTTTTTAAAAACTATATACGCAGGCTATAAAATGCACCCCTATATACAGCTGTATACTGAGGTGAATGCCTTTTCAGACACCTACAACTGACACACAAAGTGGAGCTTTGACTGACAGCTTTGGCTACTTTAGAAGGAAGTGAGTGCAGAGCAGCCAGCAGAGAAAAGCTGGCTGCTCCGCAATCAGTTCCCTCAAGTCTTGCTGAGCAGAAGCTCCAGGAGTCAGAGAAGGCATTGATGCTATGGACTTGCCCTCTGTTCCCCAGACTTGAATCACATTGTCATGTCTCCTCTATCCACATACTGTTCAGGAGTTGGGGGTTGCTTTAAGCTAGCCATACACGTGTCGATTCCTGAGCGATCGATTGACGCTCCGATCGATTCCGGTGAAGTCACAGGCGTTCATCGATCGACCATACAAGTCTGTGCCTACCACCTTAGGCCACCGATTCCTGGACAATTCGGTTACCAGTCGATCGATTCACAAATGTCAACGCCCCTTGATGTGTGCCCAATCAATCAGAAAACACCAACAGGTTGGTTCCCTGGCCGATCCGATTTGGGGGCCATGTCGATCGGGCGGGGTCAATCGGTCGAGGTGGGTTGCACTCGATTCCTCGTCGATCGATCGGCGTGCACGCGCCTGGTGATCGATCGGCCAGGAATCGTGTGGGAAATCAACCTGTGTATGGCCACCTTCAGTCCAGGTGTGATAGGAGATCCCCTCAGGAGACCATCCACCACCTCATCAGGAGCATGCCCAGGCAGTTCATACAGGCATGTGGAGGCCACGCACACTACTGAGCCTTATTGTGACTTGGTGTAAGGACATGACATCAAAGTTGGATCAACCTGGCAGAGAGAAGGCAGAAAGAAGAACCATCGACAGGTTGATATTGCCTCTGACAACTTTCCTGCCTCCTGGAACTCTTGCCTCTCCGAACCACCATCTGAGCTTGAGTTCCAGAAGGCAGTGGGAGTGATTGTGGAGCAGCCAGCAGACACATTTTGGCTGCTCTGTGATCAGTTCCCTCAAGTCTTGCTGAGCAGGAGTTCCAGGAGTCAGGGGAAGGAGCAGAGAGAAGAACCATCCACAGGCTGATCTTCCCTCTGACACCTCTGTCTCCTGGAACTCGAGCTCAGCTGATGGCTGGAAGCTCCCTGCTTGGCCCGGAGTGGGCGATGCACATATTGTGAAACTCTACCCATCCCTCAATTTCTTTAGATATCAGTTCTGTCAATCATGAGAACTACGTATCAGATATAGAAGTAAACAGGGTGGATTTGATTTAAATTTAACGGATATAAAACGTGATTTAAATCACTAGTCGGTAAGGCTTGATGTAAATCATAGTTTTCTACATAAAGACTAATTCTTCTCTATTCTCTCAAAAAGATTTTTTTTTTATCTGATATAAATTAACAAAAATTGATTTCTATCCACCCTGATAGTTAAATTAAAGAATGATACGTGTTGCAAATATACCCAGGGGTGCACATAAGTGGTACTCTGTATAGGCAGGGGTGCACATACGTGGTACTCTGTA
>CM070038.1:3297236-3309606 GCA_036250615.1 Ptychadena robeensis | reverse complement strand
CCCGTCGGTCAGATTAAAATCCGGCCGTTTATCGGTATGTGTATGGCCAGCATTACTCATTATTCCGGTATCTCCTTGTAATGATTTCAATGTATTAAAGTGGACCTTGTGGGGGATCGCACTCAAATGGGTGCTCTCAAAGCATCAATCCACACGATTGTTTACCTCTTAGGGCTCCTGTCCGTGTTTATTTGAGCTCACAGTCCAAAACAAAGGGTTACCCTCACAGGGGTTAAGATCAACCCAAACAAAAAGTACAGAAAATGCCACACGACCTGGCTTGGCACCTATCAAACAATGTTCCCTCTCTCTAGGAAACCTTACTGGCCTGCCTCCTAGCAGCCACCAGCATGGGGCCACATACATTCTGTGTGCCCTGTATTTACTGCACCCAGCAGCCCTGTCTCCCAGTTCCTTGGGAGCCCTGACTGAGTGGCTTCAGTCTCCTTTTGTTGAGACACACCCAGCCTGATGTCCATCAGGTGTAGTTCCTGGATGGAATGGGAAGGCCCACCCAGTTCCTTCCCCCCCATCCCAGAATCCCAAAACAAAACTAAACAAAACTGCACAACCACCTATTGTTGTTGGTCAACATATTCCTGGATTCCTTCCAGGATACACCTGTTGTTCAGACCTGCATGGGAAGAGAGGGCATCCAGGTGTCAGGGAGGAAGGGCCCTATGCGCATGCATATTTGGCATAGCAGAAGAAATTGCCTTAGTGGGGACCTACTTTTGACCACATCCCCCCGTGTTTGCCTCCAACCTCTCCATCCCCTGGACACCACCCCCTGTCCAAAGGCGCCCCTGTAGGGAAAACATTGTATTGAAATAATACTGCTGACTCAGCTTAATCCATGGAAGCGCTATATGGCATCTAACTGCTGGTACAGTTACTATATGTAGTGCCGTTTCTAGCCTCATGGGGGCCCTATGCAACTTCTTTCCTTGTACCAGCAGAAAGATTAAAGTGGGGGGTGGTATTGGTGGAGCTGCGGACAGGGGGCGGGGTTTCAGAAGAAGCAGAGGAACACTCCTGTGCACATGACTTCTCTGCCCTCTTCTTCTTCTGTTTCCCCTCCAGCACCAACCCAACCCCCCCCCACCCCCACCCCCACTTCAGCAGCTTGTGCTGTTCAGACATGCATGGGAAGAGGCGGCATCCAGGTATCAGGGAGGGAGGTCCCAAGGGCCCTATGCGCATGCATATTTGGCCACATCCCCCCGTTTTTGCCTCCAACCTCTCCAGCCCCTGGACACCACCCCCTGTCCACAGGCGCCCCTGTCCTTGCGGTAAACCCTTCCTCTGGTAAAGCTTGTCCGCTGTCCGCTGATACAGCCGTCTGAATCAGGCCCTGGCTCCTGGAGACTGTCATCCAGTTCCTGACAATTACCAGAGTACCTCCCAGCTGCACGGAAGGCCACACAGTTAGTGGGTGTTGCCAAATAGACTCATAGAACCTTCTTTAAAGTGACTGGCTACGGCCATGTATTGTAAGGTGCCTTGTTGTATTTCCCTAGAAGGTCACCATGTTGAAAATGAAATATTGTGCAGAAGTCTGAAAACGAAGAACAGGAAGTAGGATCCCTGAAGATTTTCTTTGTAGAAGAATGCATATATGGACATTTACAGTGGAGTTTTGCATTTACAATCATCTGGAAGATTTTTTTTGCTGTTGCTGCTAAACTTTCTTACCTGTTTTCTTTCATGCTCACCATTCCTGGTGCTGGCAAGTGGATCCTCTTCCTTCAATCTTCCTTCTTCTTCTAATCAGTATGGCCAAAGTCATGCGCATGCAGGAGTCTTGAAATCCCATGAGACTTGGGTAGGAAATGTTATAAAGGCAGTGACAAAGCACTTCATTGTTCATGGCAGAGCAGGGAGGTCCACGCCACGGTAGGATTCTATCAGAGGCAGAGTGACACACAAATGTGAAGATGAAAGACTTTTTTTGTGTGTTTGTGTTAAGGCCCCCATACACGGGTCGGATTCCCATCGGATTCCAGCACGATCGATTCCGGACGCGTGCACACGAAACGATCGTGCCGGAATCGCGTGCAGCCCACCTTGTCCGATCGATCAGGTCCGATCGTTCGGGGGCCCAGAATCGGATCCGACAGAGAACCAACATGTTGGTCTTTTTGATCCGATTCTGCACAGATCAGGGGGAGTTGCCATTTGTGAGGTGGACAATCGGACACGGAATCGTCCCGGAATCCGTTGGACAAGGTGGTATGCAGCGATCGGATACTCTTAATTGGCCGATTGATCAGAGCTCCGATTCCCTCTGACATCGCCGGAATCGATTGGATCAGTGATCAATCGGCCATGGAATCCGACACGTGTATGGCTAGCTTTACATGTTTTAGATGTCTTCACCCTCAACTGTCATTGCAGACTACACTCCCCGGCCACTTTATTAGGCACACCTGTCCAACTGCTCCTTATGCAAATTTCTTTTAGTTCCGAAACTGCCGATCTTCTGGGATTGTCACGCACAACCATCTCTAGGTTTTACAGAGAATGGTCCGAAAAAGGGAACACATCCAGTGAGCAGCAGTTCTGTGGGTGGGCACCTTGTTGATGCCAGAGGTCAGAGGAGAATGGGCAGAGGGGTCCAAGCTGATAGAAAGGCGACAGTAACTCAAAACCACTCAGTTCAACCACCAAGAGCGTCTCTGAACACACAACACGTCGCACCTTGAGGCAGATGGGCTACAGCAGCAGAAGACCACACCGGGTGCCGCTCCTGTCAGCTAAGAACAGGAAACTGAGGCGACAATTCACACAGGATCACCGGAATTGGACAATAGAGGATTGGAGACATGTTGCCTGGTCTGATGAGTCTGGATTTGTGCTGCGACATTCGGATGGTCGGGTCAGAATTTGGCGTCACAGCATGGATCCATCCTGCCTGGTATCAGCGGTTCAGGCTGGTGGTGGTGTCATGGTGAGGTGATGCCAGTGAGTGTATAAGTTGCTTTAAGAACAAAAAATACAAATAAAAAAAAAGGAACGAGCTCGGATAGTTCGGGAATCCTTCCAAACTTTGATTGCGATCTTCAGAGAGTGAAAGTCGAATTTTCGTTGGCACCGGCCCGTTGCAGTGTCATAATAAACCTCGGCTTTGAAAACTCCTGCGGCAATGGAAAGGCCCGTGCCAAGTTTCCGAAAAACATTCTGCAAATCAGGAGGAACCGACTCGTCAAATACAGGTGTTGGCGAGTTACACAAACATCTGCACTCCAGGAAACACGGCTGCCAGCACATTCAGCAAGGCGTGTGTTATTCCATTCATTGAGGTGGAGCAGGTTGATTTTATATAAATTACACAGCCAGAGGAAACGCTGAGGACCGCGCGTGAAGAATTTACACAGTTCAGGATATACCAAAAGAGCTAATCCAGACACAGCAAATATTACATCACTGAAACACAAAATGCGGGGAGGAAAGCATCGGCTCTGTGGGCCGGAGATTCCTCGCAGACAAATAAATTAAAACTCCCTGTGTGTTCCGTCACTACTTCATGGCACAACCGAGGGCCAGATCTGCTATCCAAGAAATAAATATGATTAATAGGAGGAGCTCCTTGTCTTCTGCCAGTTATTGCCATCTTGCACCAAACATCTATGGTCTTGAACCAAGACATCCCTGTGGGATTGGGCCTCCACCACCTGAAGGACCGCAGAGATCATCTTTATCATGTGAGTGTCACTTCCTTACTGGGCTAGTGGCTGAGATCGGAGGAGTACCCCTTCATTGTGGCCTTAGAGACTACTCACCATTTGCTCTAAAGAAAGTCAGCAGCTCTGCTACTGGGGTGGAGCCTTAGTCTTGTTTGCACCCTATGGACAGGCAGATGCCTGTGTGGAGCTACACTGTGTGTCCCTTCACTACTTCATGGCACAACCAAGATCTGAATACACAGAATGATAAAATGTCATCAACCTACTACTAGAACTCTTATGTTATGAGACAGTTCATGTTTTTCTAATAAGTTCTGGAAATCCCCTGTACAGTGGGGTATCTGCCCAGTAACAGGGGAGGCTCTGATCCTATGGGGTATAAATATGATTGAAAGGAGGGGCCCCTGGTCCTCTGACAACTTGTAGCTCTAGTACCAAGTAACCAGGTCCTTTTTGGATTTCGGATGCCTATGCTCAGCTCATTCACAGCTGGCACAAAATAAGCAATTGTCCACACAATAACTTTTTACTAGAGGGGTATATACAGTTCAAGTTCACCATCATCCATAAGGTTGGAGTGGGGTTCAAGCATATGAGCTAAGTTGTAAACTGTTTAACCAGCTGCTGGAAGGAGTGAGAGGCTGATGGCTCTCTTACCCAGAATGTGGAGACAACAGATGATCCAGTGGAGGCGGCTGGGATCTGTAGGGGACCCCTGTCGTTTGTTATGGGTGGTGAGTGGTCCCCCACCACCATGCTGAGTGGACGGCGGTGGGGGATGCAGAAAGAAGGGAGCACCATGCTCCAAGGTAAGCTGTCGCATCCAGCCAGTCAGACAGCCCAAAAGACCCAGGAAAACAGCTAACTGCATAAATATATAACCTCTGCCCAGAGGGAGGGGATTTATAGTTACTGGGCAGATAACTAAGTCAAAAGAGAGGGAAAAGAGCCATGACCTCACCTTCAAACTCCAGGCAGCTGCTATAAAGAAAAAGATACATTTCTTAAAGCTATACCTACCATTTACATACCATGTCATGGCCTACTATACAAATATATATACAGACTTGAGTGTGCCTTCACTACACTATAGTTTCCTCTGGACTTTGCCAGTACATCCCTGTGGGATTAGGCCTCTCCACCAGGTCTAAAGGGACCACAGAGATCATCATTATCATGTATCTACGTGTGCCAAGAAAGGCGGCTCTGTGTGTCCTTTTGGGCACGCGTGTCATAGGTTTGCCATCATAGTGCTAGAACAATGCAATGGCACAGGAAACAACCAAGGCGAAGGAGGCGGCTGAGGTGGGTTTGAACTTTTATTTCGCAAGTCCAACTTAAGGCCCCCATACACGTCAGGATTTTTCATTCAATCAACTTAATTCAATCAATTTTTTGGGGTTGATTGATTGAAAATCTATGGCAGCCCGCATGGTTAGATCAACCTAAAACAATTAAAGTTGGGGAAAACATTGATTGAAAAATGATTGGACGTGCTGGTAAATTTTAATCGGTTGTATTGAAATTGATGACACTTTCAGTCGATCCCAAAAAAGTTGATCAAATATCTGTTACTACAGTTGGCAAACATACAATCAATCACCAATTTCCCTGACCCAAACAATTTATCTTTTTAAGTTGATTGAACAGAAAATCTAAAGCCAACTGATAGTCCAACAAGAGAGAGGAGTTCAGCAAACAGTTCGGATCGACCGCGCCTTGGAACGGTACCTCAGGTCAGCAGAGAGTGTGAACGACCACCAGGGCCGGTAGAGGGCGGTAGGCAGTCCTGCAGCAGGGCACGGTTGGTCCGCGAATGAGCGAGCGTGGCCCAGCAGGACTCGGTCGGGGGTACCACCCCACTCTCAGCAGAGCACTCCTTGTAGGCAGAAGGGTCAGCAGCGGGCAGTAAGCCGGCCCACGTACTATTCCGCTCCCCGGCTGTACGTACGCCGGTGCTGGAACCTGGAAGGTAGGTCCGGCAGAGGAGAGGGGCACAGGGCAAACCTGTCTTTGGGGTTGTTTCCATTATACGTTGGGGCCACTCCGCTTAGCGGAGATCCCGACGTATTACACAGACATTGCCTGCTCGGTGGATGAACTGTTTACACATCTGCCGGTGCAGAGGCTCAACCTACTCAGCTATGTTCAGCCTTACATCGGCGGAGCGGCTCGGCTCAGTGAAGACAGATGCTCCGCCGAGCAGGTAAGTCTATGTGCTACGTCCGGACCTCCAGCTAAGTGTATATGCTTAGTGGAGAGGGTCCCAAGGTAATGGAAACATAGCTTTACATCCTCAATCCTCGGAGTGAGCCCCGCCTCTTCCGGGTGCTTTCCTTTATCTCCTCCAAGGGCCCAGGGTGCTGCTGGGGCGCGGCCTTAAAGGGACCTTCACCCTGCGCACACCCCTGCACCCCGCTACAACAATAATGTTCCCACAACCACATTCAGGAGATCAATTCACAAATTCAGCAAGTCGACATTCAAAAAATAAAATAAAAAAATGCGTCCGTGTCTAATCCCAGGCAGGGGAAGCGCGGCTGGAAATCCGCCCCTGTACGCGTCATATATCATATTTATAAATAAGTCGTCACATACAGACGGCGGATATATATAAACGCAGGTGGGATATCAGCGCTCTCTCTAGGTAAATCAATATCATCGGCGATGGCGATTTTTGTTTGCCCAGAAACGTATGCGCCGTATTACTGTCTGCAGGAATATAAATTACGGGGGTTAAATATTTCCTGTCAGTGTTACAAGGCCGTAAAGTGCCTGTGGGCCTGCTTTGTGTTTAGCCGCCGTATCCCCCGATGCACACCGCGCCGCGTTCATCCAGCGAGCAGCTTTACTAGGAGCGCACTCGTACCGCAGGTGTGCAGGGAGCGCGGGACAGCTGTGTTATTGCAATACAATGAGGGCCTTACATTAGAACCAACAGCAGCACTCTCCCCGACCACATCAAAGCCAGGCACTCCGCCGCAGTCGCGCGGCCTCTTTCAATAAAAAGACCATTTCATCCCCTCGTTTGAAGCCCAGACACTGAAAGGCTGTAATGTCATTTACGACGTCCTACCGCAGGCAACGCTTGCCCATTGGCCAGGGCTGCAAATTCAAACGCCCCCCCTCCATAGAGCAAAAACACGGAGAAGGGGGAAGGATGGGAAGCTGGGAGCGCGTCCAAAGGCGACGACGGTTTTAAAATGGCGCGAACGAGGCAGGATTGTTATGTTGGCAGGTTCCTCGGGTGGCGCTTGGCCGCTCGCTGCAGATTTGGCAAGGCTGCGGTTCGAGCCGTGAAGCACGATACCGGTTCCTGAATTAACTAGTTGGGAGTTAGTTACGGGGGAAAAAATAAAAAACGCGCTTCTGTATCACAACATCGACTTTACGGCTTAGTAAATGTTAGGTCCCGGCCAAAAATAATAAGACAAATATAAGAGAAAATACGCCGCCTGTTAGACAAATTAAAAGCCAGCTTTTGCTGCAATCAGAGGCGAGCTTCCCTCTGCAGTGCTCATGTAGCTGCATGCTGGGTTCAGGGGTGTGACTGAAACTACTGAAACCAGAAGATCCACCATACATCCAGGGAACTTGAATTTATTCACCACTAGAGATGGTCACATTTTAGCGATTTTGAATTAATTGCAAAGCCCCTGAGCATGGTATCATCACCAAACGTGCTGGAGATGTAGAGATTTGGTTGTATATTACTAGAAAAAAGTATGGCTCTAACACAAATAGTTTTTGCATAAATTAAGTTCAAAGTCAAGTAAAAATTCAGAAAGTCGAAAATTCTACTTTGACTTTGAATTTACCATATTTTTTGGACTATAAGATGCAAATTTTTACCCCTAAAATCAGGGGGGGGGGGTGTCTGTGTCTTATGGTCCAAATGCACGACCCCCATGGCCACTCAACCACAGATGGTCGCGCCTTGGCTTCCCGCCAGCTCTCGTGGCTAGGAGATAAGCTGGGGAGCTGTCAGATGAGAGATGCTGGCTGGTGTCTGGATCTCCAATCTGAACTGCATTGCATATGCCAGCAGAGCTCAGAACCCTGCTGGTATAAACAATGAAGAGAGAGATGAACTGCCATCTATCCCTCTCTCCGTGTCTGTGGAAACTGCAATCACTTAAAGCGGTTTTATACTCAAAATAAAAAACAGACATACATTAAACAATACACAATACTCACCTGTCAGCAGTTCAGATGCTGGAAAACTGCTACACAAAAAACCCAACACTAAACTGTCTTCACTTGCTTGCAGATGGAATGCTAGCATCTTGGCTCCTGGCATCTGCACACTTCCGCCCACACTGACCCCCCCTCTCCTCTCCACCTCCTGTGTCTTCTGATCGAATCTGCAGAAACTCGTAGGGGGGGGGGAGTGAAGAGGGGGATCAGCTGATGATGATTTCCTGCCTGCCAGAGATCTCCCAGACACAACTTCGGCTGCCTAGGCGAGACATAATGCAGTGGGAGGGGAGCACTCGTAACAAGCTCCCCTCCAGCTGTCAGAAGAAAGTTTGTTTTTTAGAATTAAGGATCTCAGCAGTTTTGGGTGAACTGCAGCTGATAATGCTGAGTGACCTCCCAGGTGGTAGGTCCGCTTTAAGCTTTCACAGACACCGGCTTAGCCAAAGAGGAGAGGGAACGACTCTGCAGCTGTTCTCCCCGCGGCCCCCCTCCTCCCGATTGGTGAGAAAGATCAGTGAGGAAGATAACGTTGTGCTGTGAGTGTACTGCTGCTAAGGACATCTACTGGCTGAATTTGATATTGCATTCATTTAATCCATTGCATCAACCCAATTGATGTGAAAACTTAAATATTAAATATTTTTTTCTGGTTTTCCTGCCCTAAAAACTGGTGGCGTCTTATGGTCCGAGAAATATGGTAATTTATGCAAAAACTTCATGTGCTAGAGCAAAACTTTTTTCCCCCAATGTTCCCACAACCCTTCTCTACATCTCCAGCAATGTTGATACCACGTTCAGGGGCTTTGCAATCAGCTCACAAAGTCAGCTAGTCGAAGAATTCGACCATCTCTATTTACCACTGACATTTGCATAACCTATCAGTGATGGGGCCACATTGTGTATTGTGCGTCAGGCTTATGACATCGCACACAAAGGGTTAACAGAAAATTTTGACAGCAAGGATTGAAGAAAAATTTTCTGTATAAGATAGAAACATGAACAGGGCTGCACACAGGTGGTACACAGCTACGCATGCGGAATAAAAACTCATTTTTTTGGGCCCCCTCCCACACACACACCTCCCTGCTGTTCGATTCAGTCCGGTTTTCTGTGCCGAAAGCGATACGGAAAGTCTAACCTCCCCCCGGGCGGTCCAGAGATCCAGATTTCTGCACCAAAAGATGTACATAGGTTACTTAAAGTCAGATAGTGGAATATTCAAAATGAAATAGCTTTATCTCTAAAAAAAAAATAGCAGAATGTCCACAAGATGGCGCTTCCATTTCACCACTGTGCAGGTCAGTGCTTCTCTCCCTGTGTGCCTCCGGAACCTGGTGTGGATAAAGGTAGAGTTCAGGTTTTAAAAAAGAATATTTGCATTATTGGAATAGTTGTCTATGTATGTATATATTACACTATACCAGTGGTTCCCAAACTTTCCTTGCAGGGCCCCCCTTTCCTATTTAGAACCATTATCGAGCCCCTCCCCTCCCTATTCATACACAGGTTAAGAATGAGGGCCCGCGCCCCCTTGGAATACCTTTGCGCCCCCCCCCTCCCAGTTTGGGAACCACTATACACGATATAAAGCTAAGGTGGAATCGAGTCGTAGTGTTTTGGGGGTGTGCCCTAGCCACAACAATAATAACAATGAACATACCACTGTTCCGTGGCACACTAGTGTGCCGCGGGATGTTGCCTGGTGTGCCATGGGTTTTTGACCCCACCCTCGGCCCTCCTATCTAGCTGCCTCTTATAGTATTAGTCTTATACTATAAGAGGCAGCTAGATAGGAGGGCTAAGAGGGGCTACTAAAAGACTTATACAGCCGATCCATGTTATACACGGACCGGCTCTGTGAGGATGCGGTTGCTTAGCAACACGCGTCCCCACAGACCAGGGGCAGTGTTTTTGCTCTGCTGGTACGCATCTGCGTTTCAGCGGGGACCGGAAGTGCATCGCGATTATGCGTATCGTCGGTGCCCTCCGATTTTTTTCATAAAACAAGTGTGCCTTTGCCCAAAAAAGGTTGAAAAACACTGACCTAGAGTGACCCCTATGTGGTCCCTTAACAATGTTAAAGCCTATATGGGTCCCCAGGGTCTAACCAATCCCTCCTCTCCTCATCCCCCAGATATCTGAATAATTGCATCGATCTCCACTAGAGGAAGCGAATTGTTTGCAAAGCGGGTCTAGACGTATATGCATATGTACTACAACTTCCAATGATGACCAGACCACAGTGGGTTTGAATCCTCCGTCGGCCATTTTATCAGTCACTGAGTTTGTACCGTTTTTTTTTTACGGCTCATATATTGATTTTGTTCAGCTATATGACATGTAACTAATTTGGTGTAAACGTCTGGAGATGGCGGTGATGCAATGATCTTTTGGTGGCATTGTGGCGAAACGTCAAATTTCACATAGGGAACAAAAGTTGTAGACTTCTCCGGAGACATGCAGCTGGCAGGGACGGGCACGTTCTACTTTTATGTACCATTACGTGTTGTAATCCTTCAGTGCTGCTCTATCCAGTTTTGCCTCGTAATTGCTGGACCTCAAGCACTGGTAACATCACAAGTCATTAAATTTTTGGGGCAAATATCACACATTTTGAGATTCTGTGACAGCTGTGACTCTGTGTCTATTCTCCATCTGTAGCACATGAGGGGAGACCCCCTATAAAGTTGCCCGCTAGCAACTGTGTAGCAGGATGGTGGTTGGGGGGGGGGGGGGCTTTGTCAGCACCAGGATTACAATAACTACATGAAAAGTCAAAATCATAAACATTTCGAAACTACAGACACAATACACACCAAAAAAGTACAGATAGTAGAGAAGCCATGGGCAATCTATGGCCCAGGAGGTCATTAGTATTTTAACCCGGCCCTGTCACCTTGGTGTCAAGACACTCTGGCTCTCCTTGGCTAATTTCCTTCAATAAGTGGAGATCATGCCTAGAGCAGTGGTTCCCAAACTTTTCTTGCAGGGCCCCCCTTTTCTATTTAGGACCATTATCGAGCCCCCCCCCCCTCCCTATTCAAACACAGGTTAAGAATGAGGGCCAGCTCCCCCTGGAATACCTTCGCTCCCCCCAGTTTGGGAACCACTGGTCTAGAGGATAATTATGAAGGTCTCCTGCTAGAGGCCATAGTTTGCTTAGATTAACTATCCAAAGCCTAATTATTTATAATATATTTTTCCTTTTTAACCTCCCTGTTAATCAATACGATTACTTTTTTTCATCAATGTTTACATTTTCCACCCAGGCTGGGAGGACTTGGGTTCAGACGGCCCTTACAGGTTTATTGTCTGCCCCCCTCTGTCAAATTTAAAAACCCATTGCAGCCCACAAGTCAAAAAGTTTTCCCACCCCTGTTGTAGACCAAGGGTGTCAAACTCCGGCCCAGGGGCCAAATCTTGCCCACAGTGTTATTATATTTTGCCCCATTGGGATTATTTTTCAAATTCTTTTATGAAATGAATGTCTGAAATACAGCTGTTTGATTTTGTATGTGTTATAGTATTACGCTTTTCTTTTTCCTGATTCAATGCAAAATTTCTATAAGTTTCCATATGTAAAGATTCATCTCAATTATAGACATCAATAAATATCAAGATTGGCCCGAGACTTTGAGCTATAACTTGGCTATTTACACCACATTGGTAATCATCTCATAGATACAGGGTTGGCTCCATAGATGGGCAATTGGAGGCCAGGCCCACCCATTTACGCACATGTGGCCCCCTCAAATGGGGCTCACCCACCTTTAATTAGTTTAGTTTAGTGAGATCCAGGGCTGCCGTCACAAATCTTGGCGCCCGGTACAGCAAAAATTGTCCGGGCCCCATGGCAGGATTTGTTGACCGGGGGGGGGGGGTGCTAGTAGACCCCTGGCGGACTGACATCACATCTTACTCAGTCCGGGCTGTCAGTGAGCAGAGGCTGCTGTGCCGATCCGGGGCCCCTACGTGCGGATCGTCGGGCCCCCCTAGCTGCCCGGGCCGCGGGAGTCCCCCCTGTCACTCCCTGGCGGTCCCCCCCTGGTGAGATCCTCGCTGGGCCTCGTGGTTAAATAAAGTTACAGGTTGAGCAATACAGCCGCCTCTTGTTGTTCGGTTGTTCCCTCTACTGACTGGCCGCATTGTCTCAAGAGACCATAAAGCCAAATATTCAAAACCCAAAACACCAACCACTTATTGTCCTCAAACTGTCAGAATTAAAGAGTCATTTGTACAAACAGACAAACCGTTGACACGATATTTGGAGGTGGGTGGCGTGACCTTTGAAGAAAAACTACACTCACCCTGTCCTCCTCTGCAAATTCCTGATACAACTCTCAGAACCCAGATCAAACCTACCACCTGTCTGTGGTCACCAAGAAGCCACGACATTCGTTTGTTAAATTAGATAAATATATATACAGGGGTGCACATAAGTGGTATCTGTATAGGCAGGGGTGCACATAAGTGGTACTCTGTAT
>CM070038.1:3222305-3233282 GCA_036250615.1 Ptychadena robeensis | reverse complement strand
ATATTACATGGTTTTGGTAGAACAAAATTTGATTGTACAGAAATTGTATGGTGAGATTGTGTATGGGGGGCTTTAGAGCGACACAAGATATTTTATCCCTAGACCACTACAAATAAACTGTGTAAAGCTGGCCATACACCTTCAGATTTCTCTGTCAGATTCCCTTCAGATCAGATCAGATCTACCAACAACCATGTAGTATAGTGTCCTCCCTGATAGAATACATAGTGATTGGAAGGTATATATCACTGCTATGTAGTGCCGGGTCCTCCCTGATAGAATACATAGTGATTGGAAGGTGTAGAAAGGTCCTCATATTACATGGTTTTGGTAAAACAAAATCTGATCTGAAGGAAATCTGACAGGAAATCTGAAGGTGTATGGCCAGCTTTAATCTAAGAATCTCCATTCTTCCTATAACCCAGGTCAGTGAGAGCCCTTTCCTCCATCACAGACGCCCGGCTGACTGTCGGTTTTCCGGGCCCTCCTGCACCGAAATTGTTAAACGCTCCCAATGAAATGCCGCGGCCTCGCACAGCGGCAGTACATCGATTTTTCCCTTTGATCGTCTTTCCTTTACTGTAAGCAGAAAGTAGTTATTGCATTTTACACTAAATGCCAGACAGGTGGGTGAGGTTCCCATAACATCTTAACAGGCAGAAGGTCACACATTGGAATCCCATGGAACCCGCTAAGCCTTTCATCCAGCGGAGGTAAACACAATGCGGAGGCTGTAATAACACGGCCGATGTATTCATTACTGTGTAAAGCACTCGGTGATCTCTGGATGAGAGGGAAGATATTACTTTTATTGCCAGTATCCGCTAACTGTGCCATTTGTAAGAAATAAATTGTATTGCCGGCAGAGCCGCGCGCCGGGGATCAGCTCCGGGCAGCGCTGCGCGCGCGGAAAGCCGATTTCCTTCGTAATACCGGGGCATGCAATATTCTCTTCTTTACATATGCGGGTTCTTCAACATTTACACAATATTGATGACTCGGGCGGCGCAATTAACGGGAGGGATAGTTCTACCAGGAAGCAAGACGATTCCAAGGCTGCAGTGCGGTTTTTCTAAGGGCTTGTCTCCACTATGGGGATAAGCCACGGTGCGCTGCAATCACATTGCAATCATCACTCCTATGTATTTGATGTGGCTTATCCTCAATTGGACACGGTTCGGCCCACGATCTGAAACGCGGCTCACCGTGGGTGGTTGCGACCAATCGCGCCTATAGTCCCACCCACCAACTAATCGCATCCTAAATCTTGTACCCGCGAGTACTCTTGTTGCACAACGGGAGATCGCCCAAGTGGCGACAAGCCCCAAGGCTGGTCATACACAGCGATTTTTTTTAATAGATTCTAAGGCTATGTTTCCATTTACGTCGGGACCCCCTCCGCTAAGCGTATTGCTTGGTGGGGATCCTGACATAGCACAGAGACTTTACCTGCTCGGAGGCTGCAGTGCAGTTTTTGGGCTTGTCTCCACTATAGAGATGGCGCGCGGCGATTTAAGTCGCATTGCAATGATCTATGATCTCCTATGTATCTGATGTGGCTTATCCTGAATTGGACACGATGTGGCCCGCGATCTTAAACGCGGCTCATCGTGTTTCTGATCGGGCGCCGTGGGCGGTTGCGCCCATAGTCCCACCCACCAACTAAAAATCGCATACTAAATCCCCTCGTCGTGGGGACAAGCCCCAAGGCTGGTCATACACAGGGCGATTTTTTTCAATAGATTCTAAGGCTATGTTTCCATTTACGTCTGGACCCCCTCCGCTAAGCGTATTGCTTGGTGGGGATCCCGACTTAGCACAGAGACTTTACCTGCTCAGAAGACGCTGTGTTTGGACATCTGCCGATGCAGAGGCTCAACGTACTCCACTATGTTCAGCCTCTGCATCGCCGGAGTGGCTCGGCGCAGTGAAGACAAAGTCTCCGATGAGCAGGTAAGTCTATGTGCTACGTCAGGATCCCCACCAAGCTTAGCAGAGGGGTCCCGACGTATAATGTAAACCTAGCCTAACCCAATCGATTGCCGTGCGCACTTGCGGTGATTGTTCTCAAATTGATTGCATCTAGGCTTTCTTGGATTGAACCCGCTCAAAGAAAGCTCGGACGAACAGGCACCAACATGTTGGTAAATCCCTGTCCGGTTGCCATTACTTTGGATGGTGAAGTATCGAACAGGATTGATTGCACGGAAGTGCTGCACATGAACTCTCGATTTGATCTACATATTTTGAGCCCAGAGTGGTGACATCATCAAGGGTTCATCGATTGATGGGTATTGGCCCGTGTATGGCCACCTTAACGGACGCACCAGCAGTAGCGCTACCACTTCTGTTACTGGCGAATCCCCATGTCACCGCATTGCGCTGTGCGCGCGTCTCTCCCATACAGTTCAGACAGCTGGGTGTTTGCAGGAACGCACTATGTTGCACATTTTGCGTTATTGCTCGCGGCGCCGCTTTGTGGTACCGCACCGCGACTAGTGTAGAATGACCTTTACTTCTGAAGCTGCCCATAGACGTCTATCGACCAGCACGATTGATCGCAGAGATCGACCAGCACGATTGATTGCAGAGATCAACCAGCACGATTGATGGCTGCGATCGACAAACAGGATTGATCGCAGCCATCCACCAGCGCGGTTGATGGGAGCGATCGACCAGCGCGATTGATCGCAGCAATCGACCAGCGCGATTGATCGCAGCAATCACCCAGCGCGATTGATCGCAGCAATCGACCAGCACGATTGATCCCAGCGATCGACCAGCACGATTGATCCCAGCGATCGACCAGCACGATTGATCCCAGCGATCGACCAGCACGATGTTAATCCCTCTATGAATAACATTAAGTTAGAGTTCAGATACAACACAAACTCTTTTCATTTTGTAATGACATTGAATGAAGGACCAGGCAAGTGAGGGAAAATCAAGTCTCTCACCCAGGCAGGTTTGTGGTCTGTGGCAGAGCTGTGTATCTCTCAGGACTGGACGTACAAATCTTTTAGAATGTCTTTACTTAAAGTCCAAGTACAGTAAACCTTTGGTTTTTGCATTGCATTGGTAATGCAATAGATGTGAATGTGGTCTTTCATGTTCTGCGAAATGCGTGGCTGGTATATGTATAGTGTGGTACAATACAAAACCATATGAAACGCGTAGGTGCCGTAGGTATAGTGCGATACAATAACGTGAAATGTGTAGGTGCTCTATGTATAGTGCTACAAAAAGGCCTGAAACGTGTAGGTGCAGTATACATAGTGCTATACAGTAACATGTGAAACGTGCAGGTGTCGTATACATAGTGCTATACAGTAATATGTGAAACGTGTAGGTGTCATATACATAGTGCTATACAGTAACGTGAAGCGCGTAGGATCCGTATACATAGTGCAATACAATAACATGTGAAACGTGTAGGTGCTGTATGCATAGTGCTATACAATAACATGTGAAACGCGTCGGTGCCACATACACGGTGCAATACAATAACATGTGAAGCGCATCGGTGCCGTAAATATAGTGTGATACAATAACGTGAAGCACGTAGGTGCCATATACATAGTGCTATACAATACATGTGAAACGTGTAGGTACCATTTACATAGTGCTATACAATACATGTGAAACTTGCAGGTGTCGTATACATAGTGCTATACAATAACATGTGAAACGCGTCGGCGCCGTATACATATCGCGATACAATAATATACGAGTGATAGAGGTCATGTTTGGAAACTCTTTGTGTCTCTTTCCTTCCACAAGGAATAAATTATAACGCGATTATCTCTTCATTCCTCCCGGATACTTTCCTCCTCGTCACTCCCGGGGTTTTCTCCCGCTATTTCTAGCGAGCAGCGCGGCGCTCCGTGGGTTCTGTTAACAATCTATTCGCATGATCTCATTAAAGCCGAACTGGAACTGTTGAACAAAACTGAAACCCGTCTGAGAAGAATACAGTGTATATCTCCCTCGCTCGGCTTCAGCCGCGACACGCTCCCCTCGCTCAAATTAATTCCGAGGGTTTGGAGCCGGGCCCCGCAGAGCAGTTCCGCCGCCATGCCGGGGAGCCGCAGGTTCCACCTTTAATTAAATGCAAAAGAAACCGCAGGACCTTTGTTACTGTCAGCTCGCAGCGAGGCGCCGGCAGCGGGACGTCATCAGGCAGTAACGACTCTACCTGGGTGCAGGAGCCGCGCTCAATCGTTCCCGTTAGAGGTGACAACAGTGAGTCGGATCTAAATGCGGCGCTCGTAGCGGAGGACGCGGTGTCTGTCTCAGTACAGCTTAATAGAGATGCTCAAATTTTTCGACTTGCTAACTTTCAGAGCTGATTGCAAAACCCCTGAACATGGGTATCCATCACCAAATCTTGCTGGAGATATAGAGAAGGGTTGGGGGGAGGGGACATTCTGGAGATGTAGAAGAAGGGTTTGGGGGGAAGTGCTGGAGATGGAGAGAAGGGTTGGGGGGGGACATTGCGGGAGATGTAGGAAGGGTTGGGGGGGACATTGCTGGAGATGTAGAGAAGGGTTGGGGGACATTGCTGGAGTTGTAGAGAAGGGTTGGGGAAAAACATTGCTGAGATTGTAGAGAAGGGTTGGGGGGCAGATGGAGATGTAGAGTAAGGGTTGGGGGACTTGCTGGAGATATAGAGAAGGGTGGGGGGGCGAACATTGTGGAGAGTAGAGAAGGGTTGGGGGGACATTGCTGGAGATGTAGAGGAAGGGTTGGGGGAATTGCTGTGGAGATGTAGAGAAGGGGGGGGGCATTGCGGAGAGATGTAGGAGGGCCTGTTTTTGGGGGGGGGGTGGGGTGGTGGGGGGGGGGGGGGGGGGGAAATTGCTGGAGATGTATGCAGAAGGGTGGGGGGACCAGTTGCTGGAGATGTAGAGAATGGATGGGGGGGGGAACCCCCCCCCCCCCACCAATTGTGGAGAGTAGAGAAGGTTGGGGGGGGGGACATGCTGGAGATGTAGAGAAAGGTTGGGGGACATTGCGGAGATGTAGAGAGGGCTTGGGGGAACATTTGCTGGAGATTGTAGAGAAGGGTTGGGGGGACATGTGGAGATGTAGAGAGAGGGTTGGGGGGACATTGCTGAGAGAGGTAGGGGAAGAAGGGTTGGGGGGACATGCTGGAGATGTAGAGAAGGGTTGGGGGGACATTGCTGCTGGAGATGTAAGAGGCACGGTGGGGACATTGCTGGAGTTGTAGAAAAGGGTTGGGGGGAGGGGGACATTGCTGGAGATGTAGAGAAGGGTGGGGGGACATTCTGGAGATGTAGAGAAGAAGAAGGGTTGGTGGGGGGAACGATTGATGGAAGAGAGCGAGGGTGGTGGAGGAAATGGCTGGAGATTGGAGTGGTATGCTGGAGAGGGAGGGTTGGGTGGGGGGGACATTGCTGGAGGTGTAGAGAAGGGTTGGGGGACCTGCTGGAGTGTAGAGAAGGGTTGGGGGGACATTGATGGATGGTGTAGACGAGGGGGTTGGGGGACATGGCTGGAGTTGTAGAGAAGGGTTGGGGGAGGGGGACATGCCTGGAGATGTAGAGGAAGGTTGGGGGACATGTGGAGATGTAGAGAAGGGTTGGGGGGAAGGGGGACATTGCGGAGATGTAGAGAAGGGTTTGGGGGGACATTGCTGGAGTGTAGAGAAGGGTGTGGGGGACATTGCTGGACCGTGGAGATGTAGAGAAGGGTTGGGGGGACATGCTGGAGATTGGAGGAAGGGTTGGTGGGGACATTGCTGGAGTTGTAGAGAACGGGTGGGGGGGAGGGGGACATTGATTGAGATGTAGAGAAGGGTTGGGGCTACATTGCTGCAGATGTAGAGAAAGGTTGGGGGGAATGAGTGAGATGTACGAGAAGGGTGGGAGGGACATTCCTGGAGATGTGTAGAGAAGGGTTGGGGGACCTTGAGGACATTCTGGAGTGTATGAGATAGGGTTTGGGCCGCACATTTGCTGTGATGATTGTAGAGACCAACGGGTTGGGGGGTCGACATTGACTGAGATTTGTAGAGAAGGGTTGGGCGGAACCATCTTGCTAGGAGTTTGTAGAGACAATTGGGTTGGGCGAACATTGCTGATGAGTAGAGAAGGGTGGGGGACATTGCTGGCAGATGTAGAGAGATAGGGTTGTGGGGTCATATGCTGGAGATATAGAGAAGGGCTTGGGAGACATTGCTGGAGATATAAGCAAGGGTTGGGGGATCATGCTGGAGATTGTAAGTAGAAGGGTTGGGGGACTCATTGCATTTGGACAGATTGTAGATGAAGGCTTTGGGAGGACATTGCTGGAGTATGTAGAGAAGGGTTGATGGGGGGACATTGCTGGAGATGCTAAAATTGATGACATTCTGGAGATTCAAACTTGGGGGGACCATATGCTGTAGAGATAGTAGCTCCGAGTACCATCATTAGTTGTAAATAGGTTGGCGGGACATTTGCTTGGAAGATTGTATGACGAAGGGTTGGGGGACATTTTAGACTAGAGCAAGGTTCACATCAGATTTAGCAGATGCGCTTGGGGGGAACATTGCTTTGTGGATTGATTGTAGAGAAGGGTTTGGGGGACATTCTGGAAGGATGTAGAGACAGGGTTGGAGGGGACATTGACTGGAGATGTAGAGAAGGTGTTTGGGGGCATTGCTGGAGATTGTAGAGATAGTTGGTCTGGGATGGGACATTGCTGGAGATGTAGAGAAGGGTTCGGGGTACCACCATTGCTTAGTGGAGAGTTAAAAGGGTTTTTTGGGGGGACATTGCTGGATTGTAGCAGAAGGGTTGGGTGGAAGTTGCAAATGATGGAGATGTAGACTCCAAGCGGTTGGGCGGGACATTGACTGGAGATTTTGTAGAGAAGGGTTCGGCTTGAGACAATTGCTGGTAGATGTAGCAGTAAGCGGTTGGGGGGACACATTGCCCTTGGAGTGTTAGAGAAGGGTTGGGGGGACATTGCTGGAGAGAGAGAAAAAGGGGTTGGGGGGACAGCTGGAGGTGTGTAGAGAAGGGTTGGGGGGACATTGACTGGAGGTTGTTGTAGAGAAGGTTGTGTGGACATGGCTGTGAGATGGAGAGAAGGGTTGGGGGACATTGTGGAGATGTAGAGAAGGGTGGGCAAACATTTGACAGGAAAAAGTTAGCTCTAACACAAATCGGTTTTAATTAAGTTCAAATTATTAAAGTTTTTCAAAATTTTGACTTGATTTTGAACTTAATTTGTGCAAAAACTATTTGTGTTAGAGATATACTTTTTCCTGTCAAATGTTCCCCCAACCCTTATCTACATCTCCAGCAAGTTTGGTGAGGATACCATGTTCAGGGGCTTTGCAATGAACTCGAAATTGTCGAATATCTGAAAAAATTTGATCATCTCTACAGCTTAATAGTCTTGAAATATACACTTATGAAGGTGACTCCTCTCATTTCCTGCTCTCAGATCATTGAAGTAACGCTGTTCACCCCCAAAATTATAACAAGCCTTCATTCCTTACACCGGTGGTTCCCAAACTGGGGGGCACGAAGATATTCCAGGGGAGAGCTGGCCCCTCATTCATAACCAGTGTATGAATCGATAATGTTCCTAAATAGAAAAGGGGGCCCTGCAAGGAAAGTTTGGGAACCACTGCCATAGACCATGCTGCTTGGTACCTGAAGGTGGGGGAGCTCTATGCCTCCTTCCACTCCTGCATGAAGCTCTGACCAGCAGAGTATTTTTCGGGGATCAGACGCTCCGCTGTGTAGGGTGCTCCTATACAACAAAGTGGTCCGAAAAATACTGTAGATATAGATTGGTTCCTAGCTCTAAACCTTGGGGTACTAGTGACTAGATCAGTGTTTCCCAAAGCGCGGGCCTTCATTCATATGTATAAATAGGGAGGGGGGCTCGATAATGGTCCTAAATAGAAAAGGGGCCCTACAAGTAAAGTTTGGGAACCACTGCTTACACGATATTGTAAATAAGCCTTGCTGTGATATCTGAAGGATAGAGAATATAATCTTATATCCATTTGGCTGATCCTCATTAGGAGAAAAGAAAGTTTCCTTTAGATAAGAAGGGGAGAGAAAAATAAGTTTGGTCTATTATGTATATACACTGCTTAAATATAAAAGGAACACACACATCAGCGCGGATCCTAGATCTGATTGAATGAAATACTTTGTCCTTTACATAGCTGAATGTGCTGACACCAACATCACACAAAAATGGAAATCACATGTATCACCCCATGGAGGTCTGGATGTGTCACCCCATGGAGGTCTGGATGTGTCCCCCCATAGAGGTCTGGATGTGTCCCCCCATGGAGGTCTGGGTGAGTCACCCCATGGAGGTCTGGATTTGGGGTCACCCCATGGAGGTCTGGACGTGTCACCCCATGGAGGTCTGGACGCATCACCCCATGGAGGTCTGGACGCGTCACCCCATGGAGGTCTGGGTTTGCAGTCACACTCAGAATCAAAGTGGATAAAACACTCCAGGCCGATCCAACTTTGATATCATGTCCTTACACCAAGTCACAAAGAGGCCCAGTAGTGAGTGTGGCCTCCATGTGCCTGTATGACCTCCCTACAAGGCATGGGCATGCTCCTGATGAGGTGGCAGATGGTCTCCTGAGGGATCTCCTCCCACACCTGGACTAAAACAAAGAAGGTTTGCTGTGCTGTGAAAGTACACCCTCCTTCACTTGCTTTAAATTATTATTATTTATTTATATAGCGCCAACATATTACGCAGCGCTGTACAAAACATTAGAGTGGAGATACAACACAGGATAGTACACACAGGAACAGGTTAAGACACAGGAGAAGCAGAGGTCCCGGCCCAGACAGGTTTACAATCTACTAATCCAGCATTGCCTCCCTGTAGTTGGAAGAGATGATCAATAAGATGGAAAAATGCCAACATTAACATGCAAATGGTATGCGGAGTGAAGCTGAGCCAATCAAGCACAGCGGCTCAGTTTCAGTCTGCATGGGGGAACCTAACTCTTCAAGAAACCCTATGACCGACTCATTTATACGCCTGGTTGAGGTGGCAGTGTCTGTATTTGGTATTTAGTTTATTTTGATATAATATTGATTGTATGGTTTGTGCCTGTATGACCTCCCTACAACGCCTGCGCATGCTCCTGATGAGGTGGTGGATGGTCTCCTGAGGGATCTCCTCCCACACCTGGACTAAAGTTTGCTGTGCGTGTCAGTGTAGTGTCCAGAGCATGGAGGCGCTACCAGGAGACAGGACAGTACATCAGGAGAGATGGAGGAGGGCGTAGGAGGGTAACAACCCAGCATCAGGACCGCTACCTTTGTGCAAGGTGGAAATGTTGGTAGAGTTGATTTAATGAGATGGCAAAATTCCAACATTAACATGCAAATCATATGCGTACTGAAGCTGAGCCAATGGAGCACAGCAGCTCAGTATAGGTCTGCATGTTATTTGCATGCTAGTATTAGAATTTTGGCATCTCAATTATTATCTCTAGTAGTAGGGTGTTGTAGTTGAGGTACCTAATGGTATGACTCCGCAGCTTTGTATGATCCATTGGGACCCTGCGTTCAGAGCAGTGCTGGGTGGGGGTCCTGACGGAGCACATGCACATTACCTGTCGGGTGGATGCTCTATTCTGACATCCGCCAATGCAGGGGTTAACATACTGCACTATGTTAACCCTTGGATTGGCTCAGCGCCGTGAGAACAGAGTATCCACCAGGCTGGTAATGTGTATGTGATCTTTTAGGACCCCTGCCAAGCACTGTGCTTAACGTAGGGGGTCCTGACAGATCATACAGCGCTGTGGAGATATAGCCTAAAGCTGGCCATACACCTTCAGATTTCTCTGTCAGATTTCCTTCAGATCAGATTTTGTTTTACCAAAACCATGTAATATGAGGACCTTTCTACACCTTCCAATCACTATGTATTCTATCAGGGAGGACACTATACTACATGGTTGTTGGTAGATCTGATCTGATCTGAAGGAAATCTGACAGAGAAATCTGAAGGTGTATGGCCAGCTTAAGGGCCCCCATACACCTTTAGATTTCTCTGTCAGATTTCCTTTAGATCTCCTTTTGTTTTACCAAAACCATGTAATATGAGGGACTTTTTAAACCATCAAGTCTACCTGTGTTCAATCGCAGGACCCAGCACTACATTTGTTGGTAGATCCAAAGGATATCTGACAGAGGGATCTATAAGTGTATGGCCAGCCTAACTCTTCAAGAAACCCTATCATATGGTTGAGGTGTCCGATTGCCACATAGGTTTTTTGGTAATTATTTCATGTTGATATAATGTTAGTTGTGCGGTTTGTTTAGTGTTGTCGCTGCAGAAGTAAAGTTACAAAACACTTTCTTCCGCCTCTTTTAATGCTTCTATTTATCCCTTTCAGGATGAACGAGAGGCCAGAGAGAATGTGAAGAGAGAACAGGACGAGGCCTACCGCCTTTCTCTGGAAGCGGACCGAGCAAAGGTAGGTGTAATCCCGAAACCTTCCACCCCTGAGTATATTTTCTATCCCCACATTGGCCGGAGCCCACCAAAGAGACATGACACCATCATGGACACGACTCTGATCTGTAGTGAAGATATCACCAGGTTCTGTAAGGAACTATCCTAGGGCAACACTGCGGGTGACAGGACCCCCTGGGGAGCATCTCAAATCTCGACTTGACAAGCCGGACGGACAGGCTGACCCAATGCTGCTAGCTTTTTTTTAGCTTCAAATAAAGCAGCGATTCTCAACCTGTGGGTAAGGACCCGTTTGGTCGCTGCGTAATAATCAGAGCTGCTGTTAACAAGAAGCAGTGCTGATGCCCACAAGTGGGGCTTGGGTGTGCTTTGTAAAGCCCCCCATACACCTTCAATCTTTCCATACAATTTCTGTGCCAAAACCATGTGATATGAGGAGCTTTCTAATTCTTCCAATCACTATGTATTCTATCAGGGAGGACCCAGCAC
>CM070038.1:3096803-3107780 GCA_036250615.1 Ptychadena robeensis | reverse complement strand
CATGGTATCCATAGGGTAGAGCTGATGGGGTACAAAGTTTATAAAGTCAGTTACAAATGTCTAGCTGAGGCCGAAGCTGAGGTTTTTGTGTTCTGTAAAAGTAAGTGAATAGTGTCTAAATCCACTGCTCTGTATAATAGGGAGTTATCTCCTACCTTAATTCCTGGGACGGTAGACATATACACTTACGGGACAAATATGATCTTTGCAGTCCCTCGGACCTGGATGCTAGGCCTAACTACAACAGGGATGTCATGAAAGAGGACACAATAAGTCATTTTAGGTTGTGGAATTTGCAAAAGGGCTTTGTCTCCCCCTATCAATCACATTTATACCCTTTTTCTGGGCAGATACCCCATAATACACAGGGAAATCAATGAACACATTAACTTTCTAATTGCCTAGCTTACATGAATTTTCCAGCAACATCTATTACACTATACTCCCTACTGTTACCAGACACTGACCACTAAAGTGAGCAGTCTTGGCAGTAACCCTTGGCAACAGAAGTCCCCTTTTTCCATGTTGTTATATAGTCAGCATCATATATATGTCCCTTAGCCCCTGAGCTACATAGCACAGGACATCGTGTCCGGTCGTAGAGGCAGAAAGTGTACAAACACCCGTGTCATACCGCAGAGCTGCTTCGCATAGAACATTAGGGTCAAATTAGGAGGGTAGTGTTAGTAGAGGCAACAGTATGGATTAAATCTAGCTAACTGACGCTTCTCTTCCTCAGCACTAATGACACTTAAATGCATCATGCAACTACAACCTTGTATGCCCTGCCCCCCAGTGTCCAAAATGGAGAATGCAGTTGCGGTTAGCAGGTGCGGGAGATCGATCACCCCCGATCTCTTATTGATGTTGACTAAAGATTTCCCCTCCATTGTGTGCTAGTGATCTCCCGCTGTGTCCCACGATTTGAATCGCGGCACGGACCTGCAGACAGGAAGTGTGGAGGTGGGACAGGACATCTTGCTCCACTTCACCTGATCGCGCCCATTGACAATTTTAGATCGCTGCCCTGCCCAATAGTGGCCGCCCGCAGATGTGCGGATGCTCCCATTCAAATACATGGCCGCGATCTCCGCTCTGCGAATATAATCGCGGAAGATCACCAAAGTGGGGACAATCCCTTACAATCTCACTTACGCCTGCCATACACACGACGATGTGTGTAGCAGACTAGTCCCGATATCGTTCCGGGAGGCTAACGTGATGACGTCATCACGTTAGCCTCCCGTTGCATTATGGGGCCCCTTCAATCGGCCGGGCACCCTTTGTGTGCCGGCCATAAGCTGCAATGAAGACGCCGCTTCATTGCAGCTTATGGCATCGGCTTTCATCGGCTCCCATCGGCCAGAGAAGATTGGACGTGTCCGTTCTCTGGCCGGCCGAGAAGTGGGGCGACAGGGATCTGTCGATTAGCGGCCGTTTTTTAACCTGACCGACGGCGCGAGCGCGCACGCCCGTCGGTCAGATTAAAAATCGGCCGCTTATCGGCATGTGTATGGCTAGCATTACTAAGGGGTGTGCAGGTAACCCTACAAAGAATATAATGTCTGGGCGCGATGGCTGCCACATGATCCCCCGATCTGTGAGAACATACAGAACCTCCCATACTTCCTTGTAGAAAGCGTATAAATTCCCGGTGTTCCGTCGAGTGGTCCTACCCTTCGAGATGTCCAACCCTGACAACGCCGCATGCACAGGACAGATGAGTTCTCCTACCACAACAAGAACTTTTGCGGGGTTGCAGGGTTCAGCTTACAGGCTTCTGCTGTAAAGCTTAGGGGTTCATGGAGATAAGGTTAGTGTTAGGGGGTTGTGTGGGTTAAGGTCACGGTTAGGGAACTGGGGAAGTTTTATTTTCATTTAAACCCCTGCAGCCCCTTATACTAAGCTCACCCCCAGAGTCAAATGCCACCCTTCTAGCTCTATATTTAACCCCTAACCTTAACACCCTAAGCCCATAAACTGAACCCTGTAACCCCACAAAGTATTGTTATCTGCAGCTGACAAGGTAGGAGATCTCGACGGGGTAGGACAACTCGTCGATCCTGCGCATGCTCCGTTGACAGGGTAGGGTAACTTGTTGGGGTAGGACAGCTCATTGGTACACCGGTACATAAGGTTGGAGTCCTTGTAGACCCTATGTGTCTTAGAGACACACAAAATATTCCACACCACTTCTACATACACCTTTCCCCTAATCTCCTCCAGATAATTAATCAAGGGGCTCGGCCCATAGGGGAAGTCGAGCCTGGATTCCAGGTTCATGTAAGCATCAATCCAGTGAGTAGGGACAAGTGGTACAGTTTCTTCTGGTCCCCTTTACGTGGAGCATCAGGCGGAATGTTTTACACATAGGGCCTCTGATAAGGCATTGATTCAGTCCTGGCAGAGCCTAGGGCCCAGGTGCCCAACCTGTGGTCTGGGGGCCGCATGCTGTACTTTGGCGGCCCCCCTATGTCCTCCAATTAAATCTTACTGTTATTGCATAGGAATTCACCTGTCCGCCGATCCACCGCTGACAGGTCCTTGCCCAGGAACTTCTTACAGCAGGAAGAGGTGGAGAGGCAATAAACCTATGTGATAGGCATATGTCGAAGCCAACCAGCGACCCAGAGGGCGCCTGAGTTTAGTGTAACCTGGGGTTAACAGGTGACACCCAGACTTGTGAACTTCTCACCCCAAAACGTCTGCTGTCTTTTCGCTCAGCAGTAGAGTCCTAGGAAGTCCAGAAGCGGGCAAGTGGAGACAATAGATGTGTTAGGAATAACCACCAGAGGCAGTAGGGAACAGAGGAACCACATGTATCTAGAAAAGCAATGTTGTCAGGACTACAGAACCACTTTCCCATCTGGGAGGTGTTTTGTTGTCAAGAGATTTGACCTGGACATGGCCCATAACCAGGGCTGCACATAAGTGGTACTCGGGTACTCAGAAGGGGCCAAAACCTAGCTCTGCGTACCGGCATTATTGTTACACAGCTCATATGCGTACTAACAACTTGGAGGCGCTCCGTGTCTGGGCGGCCGCAGCTAAATGTTACATGTATACAATTTATGTCACTTGGATAACCGCAGGGAAACATGAATAACTATGAAAGGTTGCAGTTAGGGGGTGACACTGGAAATGTATATTACTAATCCAAAAAAAGTTAGACTTCTAAGGGTGTTGGAGATCTGGGGGATGAAAGTCAGAGTAGACATATGTAAGGGTAAAATCTGACAAGAGAAAAGCACTGTGTGACAGCTGGAATATGACTATGAAAAGGTGACATTTGGACTGCAGGAAGTCTCAGTTACTAAGCCAGAAAATTTGTTGTGACCCAAAGCCAGCTGGTGACCTGTGGATGGAGGCAGCTAATCGGAGGATCAATCAGGAACAGGGAGGTCCATCTGCAGCAGAATCTACCATGCAGGAGGCTGATGCAGAGGACAGTGAGGGAGACAGGGAGGAAGACCACATACATATGCGGTGAGTACCAAACACCATCTCCTGGTACTCATCTGAGGCGCCCCCCTGCCCATAGCACTGTTATTTATGAGTTCTGGCAGGATCGGCAGATGCTTTCTGCAGTCAGGGATGGATGGGGGGTGTGCCATGTTATATCTTATCTGTGATACCGAAGTCAGTCTTTAATAACGAGCTGATGTAATTGGTATTTCTAATTCCGTTTTAATGTCGAGCCGGGAAGAGTTCAGGCTGTAAATGGCCGTTCATGTGTAAAATGATAAATGATGAGGTGGAACATCTGTATAAACCTGTGTTTAGCTAGGCGGTCGGCCCCCTCGGATTACGCCACATGCCGCGTTCATCGCTGCAGAGTATCTAACAGCTGCTGGTTTAATCCACTAAGACGCGGCTGGATTTGTCGTCAAGTATGCAGAGCGCGCGCTGGGTTAAATCCTGGATGTATAGTAAATTAAAAACTTTTTAGTGGCGACATCACAAAACAACACAAGATGGCCGCCCCTCCGCGTACATGGGGCAGACACCTCCATGACAGTCATGATACTCCCCTCATGAAGCCTGTGGTGGATGTCACTTCCTCTGATTGAGGATCACAGGAAGTGGTTAGATCCATTATTCTTCTCCATGGAAGGTCTACAGCAGGGGTGAGCAAACTTTTTGACTTGTGGGCAACAATAAGTTTGTTTGACAGAGGGGCCGGACCAAGGGCCTGAAAGGGCCGCGTCCGTGATGTCATTGATGATGCCAGAGGTGTGCAGCAGGGACTGTAATCTTTTTCTCTCATAATAATTGAAAAAAAAATACTATAATTTAAAAACAATATATATAAATGAGCAAGATGCAACCAATCACACCTAACTAAACTTAGAAAATGTGGGGACCTCGGTGACAAGACACATTGGCTTCCTCTCTGCTTGTTCACCCACCATCACCAGGAGGACACGCCCACAGCATCATGACATCATTACACCGCGGTGTTGTGGTTCGGACGCCTCTAGGCATTATGTATGCATTGCAGGGAACCAGCAGAGAAGGCCAAAGCATCTTTTTACCTGGGTGAAAAGCTAAATGGGCCAGATCTGGCCCCTGGGGCCTTAGGTTGTCCGTGCCTGGTCCTGTGAATTATGGCGATTTGCCCATTAGTCCTGTAAAGCAGATGTATACATAGAATAAATGTAAAAAAAATACATATAAAATTTTACTTTTACTATCCATGAGCCGGCAACATGGTGGAGAAGCGATCCACAATCTTTAATCAATACAAATACCTGCTGCTCTCTGGAACCATATGAGAGGTTCCATACTTAGCTGCTGGTCTTCCGAGGGTTAAATAACTGAGGTATCAAGAGTGGGCGCTAGATGGCGGGAGATTCAAATGTAAATCCCACCAGAACAGTTTTTTATGTGCTATTTGCAGTTAAGCCTATCTCCTCTCGAGCGATGTCACCAGGTCCATCGCACCAGAGGAGAGAGGGTGCCAAAGGGAATTGTACTGGATACAGTGTAAAAAAAAACACAAAACACATTTCCAATTCAATAAAAATGTTATTATGAACAACATTTTAATACATACTGTTTTGAAATCTATCTATTTATGTTCAATAGGAGATAAGAGAAAAGATATGGGATTCAAATTAGGTTGACACCAAACGGCAATTTTAGAAAAAATATATATAATCACTTTTATTACCAAATTAAGTATCCATATAAAGTGCAGATAAAAACATATGCCAACTAAGGCCAGTATACATTGAATTACAAGACAATACTCATGATAGATATTTCTCCAAAGGCGACCTCAACGTTTCACCCGACTAGGGCTTCCTCAGGAGGTAGTTTATGGAGTAGGAAATCTAATATCAAAATATTACAAAAAGATTTAGAAATCATATAGTTCAAATACAGAAAATACCCCCGACACTGCCACATATATTCATCCAGACCACACCTTGCAGTTGTTACCTGATCAGAGGGGAATGGTGAACAAAGCCTTAGTTGTGCAGCCCAGTGCTTTAAAATCTTTAGAGATCCTGAATGAAAGTATATTCCAAGCCTTAAATGATAGATACAGTTGCAGGAATCCACTGGACAAGAGGGGCAAGTGTGTTTAGGAAAGCACACCTCAAGATGTAGGTAGATCCTAGTTATATGGACAGATGAGATGACAATGGTCTCAGTATAAGTATATGGGTACTCGGTACACGTATATATCAGATTCTTCAATGTTTAAACTAAATTTAAGTGTGTTTAAGATCATAGCAGGAATAGCAATCATCACACAGGTATAGTAATTTATATTCAAGTATCTAGCGTGGGACCAAGCATAAGTCCTCATCACTAGTCTAAAGAGAGAAATTAGTTTACACTTACTGGTGAATGGGAGTCCCTCAAGGGAAAGGAGCATTCCGCTTGGTCATTTTCAGTGGTGTCACCAATGATCCAAAGTGAACATGTCCAAGAAGCTGTTCAGGTCCTGCCTTGTACTATCAGTGCCTCTCATATTTATGTCCAGGGCTGGCGTTCAAATTTCGCGCCACCGCGCCATGTGCATGGGCGTCGGGCGACGCGATGACGTCAACGCGCATGCGCATATCGCCGCGCAACGACGCGCACAACGACGCGCATACGGCCGGCGCCAGTGATGGCGCCCCCTAGGGTGGAATAAGGGTTTGTTCATCACAATCTGACACGCCAGCCTATGTGAGCAGTACCCAGTGACAACACAGTCACTGGGTCCTTAGCTCTTGTCAGTGAGACACAGAGGCTAAGCTATTGACATTCAACAGGTTGTGCTCATAAGGGCAGTTCCTGTATATGTCAATTCTTGCTCACATATGGATTCCTTGCTAGATAAACAAATTTTGGTTAAGTCTGAAAAAGGGATAAGGTTTTAGGGTTATATGTACAAGTTTGATATGGTGTTTTACCCCCAAGGCATGGTTTGTTTGACTAGATGGCAATGTCAGTTACAGTGCATTATAATAAATACAGTACATATGGTAATTCTATATAAAACATATTAATGATAGATACCTTTGTTCACAAAATTCCACCATGTGTATCACTGCATCCCCTGGATGACCGGCTAAACCAGTCTCCCAGGGGGTGCTGTACACACATACATCTTTCAACATTAATTAATGCATTTGTAAAAATCATATATATATGATTATAGATACATCTGAGATTTATCCCCTTGCTTTCAAATAGATCTCACAGATGTTAATAAGGACATCAACCATCTGGTGTCATTTCATATTTTGAGAGCAGAAAAGGAGAGGTTATGATTTGTATAGTTAGTCCTGATTGTCTCAGGTTACTTAAGCATATAGTGCTTGGAGGGCATCCTTTTTAGGGTAGCCCTAAAGGGGAAAGAATATATATTAGGCATTGTGATGGAAAACAATCCTTTACTCACATTCGCCTATCATGGTTTCCCCAGAGTTTTGATGGATCAGCATATATCTCTCGACTCTCCAACATTAATGTCCACATCGATAAATTGACAAACAACACAATAAGACAACATAACATTACATTCATGCTAGGACCCCAATTTGTAGTGTTCAATAGGTAATCTTGTGAGGGGAACCTATTTGGTTGGTGAACGGTAATTGAGATCGTAAGCTATAATCCTGATGTTAGAGGAATGATTTGAAACTAACCATCTCATTGAGCCCGGGAGGTTTAGATGCATTCAAATTTATGATCCACTTGGTTTCTTTCTGTAGAACGACTTTATCAAAATCCCCCCTCTGGTATCTTCCTTAACGCATTCCAGTGCTGTAAAGTGAACGACCGATAGGTCGAAGTTGTGCATATGCCCAATGTGGTGGACGATGGGTGATGTTATACGGCCATTTTCAATGTCCCTAACATGCTCATGAATTCTAGTTCTGAACTCTCTTTTGGTTTTCCCTACATAGAAGCAGGAACAAACACATTGGAACAGATAGACAACTCCTTTTCTATCTATTTATGTTTAATGTAAGTTTTTTGTACATAATTGTTTGTTTCCAACATTATTATAGTCAGGATGTCTATTAGACCCTTGTACGGACAGATTTTGGGAAGTTAGAGGCCTACAACATTAAAACAAATTCCATTTAAGTCTATGGAGCGCTTCTGGTACAGAAATCTGGACCTCAGCAGTGCGCTAGGGAGGTTAATTTGACTTGCTTTCTTTTATATTCTTGCGAGGACCCCGGCGGTACCGAGTACCGCCTGCTGGTGGCACCGTGCTTGCCCTTCCCTGGGTTGTTTCCACAGTCACCAGCAGGTGCAAGCGTGGGCTGGGTTGAGGACACCTGCTTTGTTAGCCTGTGGGTTATATTGGTGTGCCTCACCCACCCACACTTGCTGAGCATTTTTACTCCACTCTGAATCTGAACCCTGGATTTCTGAATCTGTACCCTGGACTATTTTGCACCTGTTTGGTTTTTCCTGTTTATAGTAAGTTCACAATAAACCTGTTATGGCCGACTAACCATAGGTGTGCCAATTCCATGCATCGCTGGCATCACCTGTGATAGCGGTGATGTGTAATAGGTGACGTATGACAGCGAGGTTATCTTTATAAATTTCCTGCACTTAAAATAAACCCTCATTCATTGCAATGATCAGAGATAATTCCTGGAGACTGTCCGTTGTCACTATTACAGTGCGCCCACAGTGTCATGCTCAAGCCACTGCATCATCCCTAATGCAGATTTTGGACACCTCTAGGCATTATGCATACTCATTGCAGAGAACAAGCAGAGGGGAGCATCTTTTCAATAGAGATGGTTGAATTTTTCGACTAGCTGACTGTGTGAGCTGATTGCAAGGCCCCTGAACATTGTATCATCACCACAATTGCTGGAGATGTAGAGAAGGGTTGTGGGAGCATTGGAATTTTTATTCTCCTCGAGCACAGGTGGTGACACGGGCAAAGGTGGTGACACGGGCAATGGTGGTGACACGGGCAATGGTGGTGACACGGGCAATAGTGGTGACACGGGCAATGGTGGTGACACGGGCAAAGGTGGTGACACGGGCAAAGGTGGTGACACGGGCAATAGTAATGACACGGGCAATGGTGGTGACACGGGCAATGGTGAAGCTCAAATCCCATTGACTATCATTGCAGAAATCTTGGTGCGGATTTATATTGTGAAAAAAAATTTTTCTTGGTAGTTTTGCCTTGGATCCCCCTCTGTCATGTCATTGTCCAGGTGTTAGACCCCATGGATCCCCCTCTGTCATGTCATTGTCCAGGTGTTAGACCCCTTGAAACAACTTTCCCATCACTATTGTGGGCAGAATGGGTCCCTTTGTTTTTTGAAATTCGCCTCCCCATTGAAGTCAATGGCGGGTTCGCGTGTTCGCATGTTCGCAAACTTTTACAGATGTTCGCGTTCGCCGTTCGCGAACCCGAAAAATCGGGTTCGCGACATCACTAGTGATAGACTAGAGGATCTTGCAAGGTAGCAGGACTGTTGGGTGCTGGTCATCACCATTCTTTGCAGTTGGCATGAGGTCTTTCAGCTGTCATGCTTTGAATCTATTGTTTGGACAACCACCTCTGGTAAGGCTGGCCATACACGAGTGGATACCTGTGCAATTGATGAACCCTAGAGCACAGAATAGTGATGTCACTACGCTGTGCTCGAGCTTCCTAGATTGAATGGAGAATGGAGGCGCAGCACTTCTGTGGTACCCAAAGTAATGACAGTCAAATTGCAGTCATTCAATCTAGGTTTCTGCAATCCATTTAAACACATTTGAACACAATCAATCACAAATGTGCAAATGTGCTTGAATCGTGCGGGTGGTTGGGTGCCCCTGTGTGATCCTTTTGGGCAATCGCCTGAAAACCGACCTGGGAATGCGGAATAACACCTTCGTCTGTACCTAAAAAAAAGGCCTAGGGAAGCCCATTCTCAGCGTGGCTGCGGCGCCAGTGTGTTTCACACCTCGTGCGGGCAGTTGAGCGCCCCCATGTGATCCTTTTGGGCAAACCTGAAAACTGATCTGGGAATGCGGAATACAACCTTTGTCAGACCACCGTGGTTTGTTGGTCCAGTTGGTCATTGAAGAAACACATCAGAATGAAACCTTCCTTTCGGATGATCCCAATGCCCCATCTGATCCCTGTACCTAAAAAAAAGGCCTAGGGTAGCCCATTGTCAGGGTGGCTGCCACACCAGTGTGTGCAACAGTTTCACACAGTGTGCGGGCCAATGTGATCCTTTTGGGCAATTGCCTGAAAAACGACCTGGGAATGTGGAAAATCACCTGCGTCAAACCATCATATTTTGTTGGTCCAGTTGGTCATTGAAAACGACACATCAGAATGCAACCTACCTTCCAGATGATCCCAATGCCCCATCTGCTCACTCTACCTAAAAAAAAGGCCTAGGGTAGCCCATTCTCAGGGTGGCTGCCACACCAGTGTGTGCAACAGTTTCACACATTGTGCGCGAAGTTGTGCGCCCCAATGTGATCCTTTTGGGCAATCGCCTGAAAAACGACCTGGGAATGCGGAATATCATCTTTGTCAGACCACCATGGTTTGTTGGTCCAGTTGGTAATTGAAGAAACACATCAGATTGCAACCTACCTTCCAGATGATCCCAATGCCCCATCTGCTCACTGTATCTAATAAAAAGGCCTAGGGTAGCCCATTGTCAGGGTGGCTGCCACACCAGTGTGTGCAATGGTTTCACACATTGTGCGGGCCAATGTGATGCTTTTGGGCAATCGCCTGAAAAATGACCTGGGAATGCGGAATATCACCTTTGTCAGACCACCATGGTTTGTTGGTCCAGTTGGTCATTGAAGAAACACATCAGAATGCGAAGGTTCCAGATGATCCCAATGCCCCATCTGATCCTTTTGGGCCACCGAATGTCTCACATCACATTGACCAAAACTTCGGTAAAACCACACTTTTGCTCACTTGTGTGGGAGCGGCAGGTCCCGGAAGGCACCAGCACGTCGTTCTAAATTTAGGAAATTAATTAAACACAGTTGTGAGCGTTCTATTTGGCACGTTCCCACCATTGCGAAACAACACCATATGTACTCGTTGCGCCCCGTCCAATTATTCCCAAGCTGCAAAGTCACATGTCGATGGTTTGGAGTGACGGCTGTACAGTTTTCACTTCAGCAGATCTAACACAATCACACTACACTTCGCTTTTTTGGCACAACAGTGGGAGTCATCGCAGCCGACACCAAGACGCTCCACAACGTGGCTCTCGCTTGGATCGTCGCAGCTGGTTTGGTCTCATTTAGTAAAATACGACAAGACTTCAGAGAGTATAAACATAATGCAACAAATATAGTTAAACCCTGTATGTATCCAGACTAAGAGAAAAGAGATGATCCCCAAAATACATGAACAACAAAACAAAGAGTTGCACCCCAGTAGCCAATGGAAACCTCATAGGCTGCCTATTAATGACGGGACTTTAGAGGCAATAAGCTATACAGTTGTGCAGGGGGGGGGGG
>CM070038.1:3071563-3083971 GCA_036250615.1 Ptychadena robeensis | reverse complement strand
ATCTGCTTCTTGTTCAAGGGGGATCTTGGGGGGTCACACTACTGAGGTATGACGATCTGTGGTTGGGGGGGGTCCACACTACTTCGGTATGAGATCGGGGGCTGGGGTTCACACTACTGAGTTATTAATCTGGGGGGGGTACACTACTTGAGGTATTCTACTGGGTCACACTATACTTGTATGAGATCTGGGGTGTCACACTACTGAGGTTTTATAGATCTGGGGGTGGGGGGTGTCACACTACTGAGGTATGAGATCTGGGGGGTCACCACGTACTGATGTATGAATCTGGGGGGTCACACTATGAGGTATGAATATCTGTTGGGTTAACACTACTGAGGTATGACATATCTCAATCTGTGGGGGTCAACACTACTGAGGTATAAGATCTGGGGGTCACACTACTGGGGATAGGTATGAGATCTGGGTGTCACACTACTGAGGTATGAGGATTCTGGGGGTGCACACTACTGAGGTATGAGATCTGGGGGGGTACACACTACTTATTTATAGATCTGGGGGTGACACGTTGTTTGTACTGTGAGAGTTACTGTGACCCAAAAGCCAATCTGGTGACCTGTAGGATGGATAACAGCTATTTGGATGCTCAGAACAAGGAGGGGGTTCCAATCTTACTTCAGGCAGATCCCGACCATTCCGGAGCTGACGCAAAGGACAGTAAGGGAGACAGTGAGGTGGACGGCAACTATGTGGTGATACTAAACCACCATCTCAGTGACTTTTTCAGGTTGTATGGAAATCTGGGTGATTGAAATAATAGTAGAGACATATGTAAGACAAAGTGAACGTGTAAAGGGAAGCTAGGTGAAAAAAAAAAGCAAACACCGACAGAAATTAAAGAAAAGGCGCAGACCAGCGGAAAGGTTCGGAAAGAGAGTTAGGCAAGAAGGGGGAGCAGAAGAAGAGAATGAGAAAGCAAACAGTGTGGGAGGAGGGCGGGGGTGAGTGAAACGGAGCGATGAATGAAGGGGAACGGGTTGTTAATAAGGAGGGTGAAGGGTAGTGAAGGGAGGGGGAGCGGAGGCGAGTCAGGCGGAGGGGGTAGGATGTTAGAAGCTGTTGAAAGGGGCAGGGGAAAAAATATTGAAGAGGGGGGGGGGGGTGGACAGGGGAAGAGAAGGAGATCATAATGGGGCTGAGGGTCGGGAAAAGAAAAGATAATGGGGCGGGATGTAGGTAGTAAAATCGAGAGAGTGGGGAAGGAAGACAAAACATAACGGGGGGGAGAATGTAAAGGTAAAGAGAGGTAAGAGAGGATGGGTATAAAAAAAAGCGAAAGAACGTAAAAGCCATGGTTCCCTGCCCTGCGCTGGACATTTGAGCTTACTTTAATATGTCTCATTGGCGGTTTGTACTTAGAAGAAAAGTTAACTAGTTGGGCCATAGGCCAGCGGGGGCAACTGAGTTGATATGGAGGGCCAGTCGGCCCCGGCACCATAGGGCCGCACATAACATCGTTTCAGACCCCCACATCGACAATCAGCAGGCGGTGGACGATCTCAAAGGCAACATGACAGCATCCCCCCCCCCCTCCTCCTGCCCTGGGGCAGAGCTCAATGTGACCTGGTTCTCAACATTGACAATTTACTGATGTAGAAGTTGACTAGGAAGCTGGTCATTGTGACCACTTCACAGGTTAGGTTTGGGGGGCCCCGACAACGCCCAAGGGCCGCACCCCCCGGGCTCAGGTTGGCACTAGTAGCAGTGGCCCGGAGATTAATGATTCCCCCGTCCCGCATCTTCCAGGGCTTCGTTTCAATGACTTACAGCAGTTCATACTATTGTTTTTATATTCGCATTTGTTTGGCTCGGCCTCCTGAAATACGGCGGCTCGCAGACCCGGCGTTGGCTGCGTATGTTTAAGATCGAACATAAAACGAGGGCGGAGCGGACGACGGAAATAAAACATCAAACCGCGCATAAATTAGAACCCGGAGAAACGAACAGCTGTACGGCCCGTGGACTTGTGGTTCTCTAACGTCTAAAGAGTGAATGCTAGCAAGCTTAAAAGTGGCGGGATCAAAGCCATAGCACTAACCTCTATATTACCGCTTGGGGAGCAGCTTAGGGTTTGTTCCATTCGTCGGGAGCCTCGCTAAGCGTCAGTTAGCGGGGGTCCCCGACGTAGCGATAGACTTACCTGCTCGGCGGACGGTTGCGCGCGAGTCTCCCGAGTACAATGGAAACAAGCTATCCTCAGTTGATCAGTTTCAGTTCGCCTCGTGGTCACTCGCATGCGAAAGTCTCTATGTTCTAAACACAACTTCAATGAGGACATTGCGGCATGCGCAGTACATGGAAACCGTGGGCAGAATATCAATCCACTGGCTTCGACTGGAGCGTAGGCAGACCCCCGTGGGTGGCTGGACCCTTCAAGGAGAAAGGGATTACACAGTGGAGTATACACTTTTCAGGTAACTTTGCTGAGGGAAGTCTAGCCTATGTGGGGAAGAACCCTTACCTAAGAGGGTCTCTCCGTCATTGATGATGACTTGAACTTGGTGGAACCCTCAGGCTGCCAAAAGGTCTGTTGCCTGGGCACCCATGCGTTCGTGGTCCCCTTTTAAATACTACCGACCTTGCGAGCAGGGTCGGTATGCCTGGGGGACCCCATGCTTTTGGGCCCCTTTTTTAAGTTTACAGACATATGAGCAGAGGGTTGGTTGTTTGGGGGGACAGGTGTAGGGTCCCCTTTTCCAGGCTTTACATACTATGCCAGCAGGGGGTCTGGTAGCCTGGGGGACCCTGCTGTTTCTTGTCCCCCTTTTCTAGGCTTATCAGATATATGCGAGCAGGGGGTTGGTATGCTCTTGGGGACCATGCTGCTTGTGGCCCCTTTTTATGGCTATCAGATACTATGCCAGCAGGGGGCTGGTATGCTTGGGGGGACCCCTGGTTCAGGTCCCCTTTTAAGGGTTATCAGATACTATGCGGCAGGGGGTCTGGATGCCGGGGGGACCCCATGCTTTCAGGTCCCCTTTCTGGTTATCATATACTATGCCAAGGGGGTCTGTATGCTCTGGGGACCCCATGCGTTCAGGTCCCCTTTTATGGCTTACAGATACTATACCAGCAGGGGTTAGTATGCTCTGGGGGGGACCCATGCGTTGTGGCCCCCTTTTCTAGGGCTACATTCATGCCAGCAGGTTTGGGGCTCTGGGGGACCCCCATGCTGCTGTGGCCCCCTTTTATGGCTATCAGATACTATGGAGCAAGGGGTCTGGTATGCTCTGGGGGACCCCTGCTGTCAGTCCCCCTTTTCTAGGCTTATCAATACTATACCAGCAGGGGTCTGGATGCTCTAGGGGGGACCCCATGCTGCTTGGCCCCCCTTCTATGGTTATCAGATACTAGCGAGCAGGGGTCTGGTATGCTCTGGGGGGACCATGCGTTCAGGGTCCCCTTTTTATGGCTTAGATACATACCACAGGGGTCTGTATGCCTAGGGGGGACCCATGCGCTGTGGCCCCTTTTCTAGGTTTCAGATACTATGCGAGCAAGGGTCGGAGCTCTGGGGGGACCCCATGCTGCGGGTCCCCTTTTCTATGGTTTCAGATACTATACCAGCAGGGGGTCGGTATGCTTGGGGGGACCATGTTTCAGGCCCCCTTTTCTTGGCTTATCATACTATACCACAGGGGGTCGTATGCTTGGGGGACCCATGCTGTTTGTGGCCCCCCTTTCTAGGGCTACCAGATACTATGCAGCGAGGGTGCCCATAGATGAAATCACCACGCGTGTCGGGACGGGAATCAAGGCGAACCACTTTAGGTGCCGACTCTGGTCATCCTTAGGATGGGACCCTGGTCCTATCAAGGAATGACATCGTCAGACTAGGCCGTCCGTTACTGGTCACCGCTGTCTTCGAGGGGTAGTTGATCCCGCTCAAACGTGGGGCCGCATTGACATGCTAGATAGATGGCCTGAGCGTGCATGGTGTCAATTCTAGTGTGTATGGGGACCTTTAGTGTCTACCCTAGTCTTCGATTGATGGTTCGTTATCTTATGGATGTAGGTTAGGGGTGGTTAAGCGCACCTAAACTCAAAAATAAAAAAGAACCAAAAAATTTATATTTTATTCCTTTAAACTGTCCCAATATCGCCGGCAATATCTCCGGCAATATTCCCTTTAAAACTGCCCCCGGTGGCTGCAATTCGCGGCACAGGGGGCCCAGATACAATGTGGTCAAGGACCAAAATGATAGTAAAATAAATAAAAATAAATCAAATGAAGAGCTCCAAACGCCGCGGCAGTAGAGATGCCACACAGAGGAGGAGGGGGAGGGACAACTATACGATATCTCCCACAGGTACAAAATTGTATTTTTTTTTACATATTGCCCCAATGTCAGGGTGGCTACCAGGGGAAAAGTTTGTGTGGGTTAAGGTGCGCTTAGTAGGTGTAGTGGTGCTTGACTGTAGGGGTGAGTTTTAAGGGTTGGGGGGGGTAAAGTTACGGGGTAAAACCAAAAACTACCCCCCCCCCCCCTATTACCAACTTAATTCAACCCCTTGTCTCAACCCACACCAAAACCCAACCTTGCACCATAATATTAACCCGTAAGGGCTTGTCCTCCGGTGAAGCCGGTGCGGGGCAGCGCAGTCCCACGTGCGGCATGAGGTGCAGTGTTCACGCTAAATAAAGATACCAGTGGTCGTGGTAACAAGGCAGGTGCCCGTGTTCATATCGCGGGCAGCCACGCAACCGCCCTTGAAAATAATTGAAGCGGTCGCCCTGCGCGGCTCAGAACCGTGCCCACAAATTATTCGACTGTGGGCCAACCCTAATACTTCGAACTCCGCATCCCAGGCTTGTCCTGTCCTCTGTCTATGGCAGACGTCATGTTACCCAAGTCATGGCATTGGTATTGTCACACCAGCCCCGCCCCCCGGCCCGCCACCCTGCTCCCTGACAAACAATGTCGTGCAAATGTCATAGCAAGATTGTCACCGCTCCTCAAGCCACGATGATAAGGGATTTCTCCGCGTTCGGCTGATACCTTCATTGCCTTTTGTTGCGTTTCCATTCTGTGCGACACAATGACCGAAATTAAAGCGCGCACCCAGGGACAATGTCTGGGATAATGACCTTGTCGCTTCTCCCTGCTTTGTGCGCCGCTGTTATCAGCCCGGTCCATATCCCATTCACTGACATTCAATTCATTCAAATTTTCCGGCCAGCCTCCAAACACAATCCGATGATGAACTCTGTGAGCTGGGCATAGACTGAGCCATGGAATCATAGCTGAGCCTGGAATCTACAACTGAGGCCTGGAATCATAACTGAGGCCTGGAATATATACTGAGGCCTGGCAATCATACAACTGACCGGAAAGCATAACACTGAGGCCTGGAATCATACCTGGGTCTGGTCATACAGTGAGGCCTGGGAATCATACTGAGGCCTGGAATCATACCGGCATGGAATCATCCTGAGGCCTGAATCATACACTGAGGTCTGGAATCAATTAGTGAGGCCTGGAATATACAGTGAGGCCTGGAATCATACACTGAGAGGCATGGAATCATACACTGAGGCCTGGAACATACACTGAGGTCTGGAATCATACAGAGGCCGGAATCATACACTGAGGCCTGGAATCATACACTGAAGCCTGGAATCATACACTGAAGGCATGGATCATACACGAGGCCATGGAATCATACACTGAGGCTGAATCATCACTGAGGTCTGGAATCATATAGGCTGGATCATACACTGAGGCCCTGGAATCATACATGAGGCCGGGAATCATACAGTGAGGCCTGGAATCATACACTGAGGCTGGAATCATCCCTGAGGCATGGACTCATCAGAATGAGGTCTGAATCATACACTGAGCCTGGAATCATACACTGAGGCCTGGAATAATCTAATGAGGCCTGGAATCAAACACTGAGGCCTAGAACATATACTCGAGCCTGGAATCATTACTGAGGCCTGGAATTATACAGTGAGGCCTGGAATCATATACGAGGCCTGGAATCATACACTGAGGCCTGGAAATCGTACAGTTAGGCCTGGCATCAACAGAGGCCTGGAATCATACACTATCCTGATCATACAGTGAGGCCTGGAATCATACAGTGAGGCCAGAACTAACTATCTTTTGGGCAAAGTGTTCTTTTTGCATCCCAATGGGGACGCACCCATTTAAAATGAATGGGGTGTGCAAAAGACAGACGCACTAGATGACTGTGGGCAGGGCTGATCTGAAGGAGAAAAGGGGAGGAGATAGAACAACAAACCTTCCCACCCCCCCCCCCCCCCCCCTTTTACCCCTCCTTTGCCCCACCCACTCCCTCTCCTCACTCACTAACCCTTCCAATATCTACACATGACACCAATCTGGAATTTTAAGTGGATACAAAAACTTGGGCCACAGCTTATAACAACACAACAATACAAATTAAATGCAACAAGAACCCCTACCCCAGGCCCAGGACGGTGTCCCCCACATCCAAAACTCAACCGCTGTACCAGCCAATGGCCCCAAGCGACTGGCTCAGTGGGTACTACCGGTGCACTGGCTCCTTCCATAACAGTGACCTCACAGCCAAACCCCAATCAACCAATACGGGTCATTGACCAGCAAGAGCCCAATGTATACCCTTGTGCTGCCAGCAGGTCACCGTTTACTGATACTCCTAACGTCTTCTTCTTTATGGACGCCGTCCTGGACCCGCCAGCTGTGCCGAGTAACGCCCAAAAAACCCCACCCACACAGACCGCCCCAATCTGCACCAACAAAACAGAAGGGTGGGTGGGGTCCGTCTTCTTCCAGCGAAGGACAGGACGTCACTTCTCCACCGGGGTCCGCACCTGAACACAGTGTCACGACGCTCTTGCACACTCTGTCTTCCTCCTCCACATCCGGCCCAGTCAGGCACCCTGCGCTTAGGTGCCCTGGCTGGGTGTTGATTTCGCTGCATGAGTTTTGACCTTAACGAAGCCACCCCCATATGTTCCCTTTAGGTTTTATCTAGGTCCCCCACCTGAAATAGGAACGTGGAAAGAAATCTCGAAAATAATAAAACATATCCATAGAAATCAGAAAACACAGGGGCGAGCAGTAACTATTGCGCTCACTAGAGTGTGCTGTTTCGCATGGAATTCAAAAGGAATCCATTGACATCAACGAGTGTCACAGAAACATTAGAGATGGAGACCAATTGTAGGTATTCAGTGTGAAGGCAGAGACTCATAGATCACTCTAAGCTCCATGTTACTGCACATCTTCACCAAGATCCTCGATAGAAGTATTTTGTTTGCCATTGGTAACACACCCCGCCCGTTTTAGAGGCTCAACCAGAAGTTTTGTATATTCTCCAAATATACCTTCCAAACCCTGAATGTAGGAGTCATAATGTGTGGCGTTAAAAGTCCTTTTATTTCATGGATTTAGTTAATCAAAAATTGTTTGCCACAGGATGTTGTAACTGTATGATTACAAGTATCTGTAGCTATATGTCTAGCTAGTTATGTATCTATACCCAGGGGTGCACATAACTTTCTATATAGTGAGCTCCTCAGGGTGAGTACCCAGGAGATGGTGTGGCCTTCCTCACTGTCTCCCTCACTGTCATCTACGTCTGCATCTAGATCTGCTGCAGATGGACCTCCCTGTTCCTGATTGTCCTCCGATTATGTCTCCATCCACAGGTCACCAGCTGGCTTTGGCACACATGTAACTCTCACAGTACAACACGTGTGACCAATCTCTACCCTATTACCAGATCTCATACCTCAGTAGTGTGACCCCCAGATCTCATACTCAGTAGTGTGACCCCTCATACCTCATATGTGTGACCCCCAGATCTATACCTCATTAGTGTGACCCCCAGCTCATTATAGTAATCTCAGTAGTGTGACCCCCAGATCTCATCCTCAGTAGTGTGACCAATCCCAATAGTAGCCCTCTTCCCTTCGTAGTGTGACCCCCAGATCTCATACCTCAGTAGTGTGACCCCAGATTCTACCTCGAGTGTGACCCCAGATCTCATACCTCATAGGGACCCCAGATCTCATACCGTTGACCCCCAATCTCAACCTCAGAGTGTGACCCCCCAGATTCATAACTCAGTAGTGTGACCCCAGATTCATACCTCAGTATGTGACCCCCCAGATCTCATACCTCAGTATGTGGACACACCCATCTCATCCTCTAGTGTGACCCCCAGATCTCATACCTCAGTAGTAATCCCCCTGACATTTTCTGGCTTGTACTAACCCTGAGACTACTGCAGTCCAAATGTCATCCTTTCATAGTCATATTACAGCTGTCACACAGTTTTTTCTCGTCAGATTTCCTACATATGCCTACTCTGACTTTCATCCCCAGATCTCCAACACCTTAAGTCTGATCTTTATTTTTGGATTAATAATTTACATTCCCAGTGTCACCCCCCTAACTGCACCTTTCATAGTATTCATGTTTCCCTGCGTTTATCCAAGTGACATAAATTGTATACATGGTACATGTATCTGTAACATGTAGCTGCGGCCGCCCAGACACGGAGCGCCTCCATGTTGTTAGTACGCATATGATCTGTGTAACAATAATGCCGATACGCAGAGCTAGGTTGTGGCCCCTTTACCTGACCTGAGTACCACTTATGTGCACCCCTGGATATATAATATGTGCTTATTTGTCATGGACACACGTTGGTTATATGTTATGCACCATTTCATCAATATATAGGCATCACTTAAAATATAAGAATCTATATATTTTCCAAAGATGGATGATACTGAACGTGGAACCTCTTCATAGAGGAGAAAACAGCCTCAGTCAGTGCAGGAACCTCCTAGTGTGAATTTTTTTTTTTTAATGTACCTCAGGATCCCCCAAATGGTGACATGTGGCCAAGTTTCTACTGTCCCTTAACCACCGGCCATTTTGGAAAATTGCCTTACGGGCCACTTGGAGGTTTGGGCCAGGAACCAATCATCATTAAATGATGAACAAGAATGGCAATCTGATCACAATTTATCAATCCCACGCTCCAATATCATTCTCCAATCCCATGCTCTAATCCCAGTCTACAATTCCTTTCTCCAATATCATTCTCCAATGCCATCCTCCAATCCCAGTCTCCAATCTTATGCTCCAACCCTCTGCTCCAGTCCCTTGCGCCCATCCAGTGCTCCGATCCTATACTTGAATCTTATGCTTAGTCCTATGACCTAATCATATGCTCCAATACCTTTTTCCAAACCCCTTCTCCAATCCTATACTCCACTATCATTTCCAATAATATGCTCCCCTATCATTTCCAATCATATGCTCCAATCCCATTCTCCAATCCCTTTTTCCAAACCCATTCTTGAATCCTATGTTCCAATCCTTTGCTCCAATCCATTTCTCCAACCCATTCTGCAATCCTATACTCCAATATCATTTCCAATCCCATTCTCCAATCCCTTTCCCAAACCCATTCTCCAATCCTATGTTCCAATCCTTTGCTCCAATCCCATTCTCCAATTAATTTCTCCAACCCCTTGCTCCAATCCCATGCTCTGATCCCATTCTCCAATCCTATACTTCAATCCAGTTCTCCAATCCTAAACTCCAATACCATTCTGCAATTCCATTTTTCAATCTCATGCTCTAATCTAAATCTCCAATCCCATTCTCCAATCCCATGCTCTAATCATATTTTCCAATCTCATTCTCCACCCCTTTGCACTCATCTCATGCTTCAATCCGATGCTTCAATTCAATGCTCCAACCCTTTACTTAATTTCCATTCTCCAATCTATTTCTTCAATCCCATTCTCCAATCCTATACTTCAATTCAGTTCTCCAATCCTAAACTCCAATATCATTCTGAAATCCCATTCTCCAAATCCATTACCTTATTGTATGTGCCAATCCTTTGTTGTAATCCCATTCTCCAATCCTATGCTCGAATCTCTTGTGCCAGTCATATGCTTCCATCCAATGCTCCAATCCTACACTTTTATCCCATTCTGCACTTGTATGTGCCAATCCTAGGCTGTAATTCCATTCTCCAAACTCCTTCTTTAATCCCAATCCCATTATCCAATCCCCTTCTCCAATCCCCTTCTCCAACCCCCTTCTCCAATCTCAATCCCATTCTCCAACCCCCTTCTCTAATGCCATTCTCCAATCCCAATCCCATTATCCAATCCCCTTCTCCATCCCCTTCTCCAATCCCATTCTCCAATCCCATTCCCTAATCCCCTTCTCCAATCCCATTCTCCAATCCCATTCTCCAATCCCAATCCCATTCTCCAATCCCATTCTCCAATCCTATACTTCAATTCAGTTCTCCAATCCTAAACTCCAATATCATTCTGAAATCCCATTCTCCAATTCCATTCCCTAATTGTATGTGCCAATCCTTTGTTGTAATCCCATTCTCCAATCCTATGCTCGAATCTCTTGTGCCAGTCATATGCTTCCATCCATGGCGTCTCTGCACTGGAACTCGTATTATCAATTTGAATTGCAGAGACAGCAGAGCGTCCTTTCAGCTTTTTATCAATGGTCATTGGTAATTCCTCCTCATCGTTGCAGCGTTCCTCATAGAGATGAAGGAAGCCAGTAGCCAGATTTGAGTTTTTCTTGTTGTCGTATTTTAATTCCCCCCGAATTTGCAGCCGCCTCCCCCACCCCCCACATCAGTATTCTGTGCCGGCACCTGGCTAATTTTCTGTGTATTGTAAAATCCGGCCCCTGAGCCCTGCTCTCAATATTCCTATAAATATATTTAATCGCTCGTTTTGCTTCCGCGGCTCCTGACAGGTCTAATGTTTTATCCGTTACAACTCCCAGGTCCCTTCGCTCCAGAAACATCAATATCTTTGCTGGAGAATCCAATCCCGGCTCATATTTTTTTTCCTTGAATCGAGCAGCTGTTTGGAAGTTGATGCGTATTTTTCAACTTCCCTTTAACCTTGAACTGCGGGAATTATACAAGTTCATTTGTCTCTCTAACAATTTTCCGTTTAACAAATGATCAAACCGTGGTAGAAAAGGCTTTGGGAGTCTCGTTGGCGCACACATACCCGCTCCTCCGGTGCCTCTATGATAAACATGGGCCACAGGTGATACCACCTTAGGCGGTGGTCATGGTGGTAGAGCTGTGCCGGATCACTGGACTCTTACAAACATATTCTTATATGTAAAGCCCCCCATACACCTTAAGGTTGATCCATACAATTTCCATTAGATCTATCCAACAACCCTGTAGTAATGTGGCCTCCCTGATAGACTACATCAGTGGTGGGCAACCGAGTTGATATGCAGGGCCACAAGTGCGGCCCTCGGCATCACTAAAGGGCCGCACATAACAGCAATCCAGACCCTCATCAACATATCTCAGCAGGCGGTGGACCAGATCTCGACAGGCAGTCAAAACCACCCCCTCCTGCCCCTGGGTGCAGCGCTCATATGTAGACCTGGTTTCTGTGGTCAACATTGACAATTTTACTGATAAAATTGCATAGGCAATATTTGAATTCGCCATATTTTGCAAAATTATTTAGAAATATTTGATTCGCATGTATGGCCATGCAGAAATGTATTCACAATTATAATCGGCTCATTACCTTCAAAATGAATGGTCACATGTGCTACTTTGTAAAATCGTAACGCATGGCCATAATCTTCCCAATGCACAATATCGCGAACAGTGGCGTAGGAACCACTATAGCAGCCATAGCAGTGCTTTGGGGCCCATATTCTCAAGGGGGCCCACCACTCCTGGAAGGGCAGGGCTTGAAGTGACATGCTGGGATGGGGGGGGGGGGGTATAAAATTTTTTGCTATGGGGCCCAGACATTTCTGGCTACGACTCCTGATCGGGAATATTCGAAATTGCGAGTATCGACCGCCATATTTGTAAAATTTGTGAATTGTGAATATATTCGCAATTTGAATATTCGAGCTCAGCACTACTCATTCCTATTCACTTCAGCTGTGAGTGGTTTTCATGTTTCGGCAGATTTGGTGAATGTTCCACCGACGCCTCACGCCTCGTTTCTTCTCTTCACGTGGACGTGCGCGGTAATAGCGAATCTAGTTTACATATTCTTGGCATTTCATTGTTTACCAGGGACACCGACCTCCATTATGAGAGTATACAAATCATGTTTCGCTCCCGGGCATTCCGTCTAACAAAATATTTAATTCACAAAAATGATCTGAACTCCGAAATGTCACATCTCCCGCTGAAGGAAAGCGCACAATGTTCTCGGAGACCATGTTTCCAGTTTGCTCTTATTTCAGCTAATAAAGGTATTTTATCCCATTAACTCAAATAAAACACAAATACCACGAGAAATAAAACAAACCATTGTATGTAAAGCTGCCCATACACCTTTAGATCTCTCTGTCAGATATCCTTTAGATCTACCAA
>CM070038.1:2831479-2842250 GCA_036250615.1 Ptychadena robeensis | reverse complement strand
CATAGGGTGAAACTTGTGAGTCTCATCTCCCTCAACCTCAAGGGGGGCAGGGATGGAGGCTCTATAGCGCCGAGGTCTATACTCACCCCCTAAACCGATCCTCCCTTCCAGAGACACGCCCAACACGCCCCCCGCCCAGGGAGATTCTGTTCTCTGAGTCCTCAAACTCTCCCCCGCCTCCCCCCGGCAAACACTGATCTCCACGCCCGGTGAGGAGAGGGGGGGCGAGTCTCCCTACTCCCATCCCTAGGGCAAGCGCACCGGATAGGGGAGAAGACAACTGGGCATCGGAAACAAATTTCTGATGCCCAACATGCACGCCCCCGACATGGATGCCGCCCAGGTGCCCACTGCCCTAAAAACCGCCCACTGGGAAAGAAGGTACCCTTTGTAAGTCCCTAACTGAGATCAGGAGAGCCCTTCTCACCTGCACTTGATGATTGAAGTATATGGGGGGGGGGGGGGGGTTCCGTGGATTGTAAGGTAGGTGGAAGGCATGTTGCCCAGTGTGTGAATCTGTTGTGTTGACCCTCTGTGAGCAAATAACAAGGTTACTTAAAAGGGATATATACATCAAAATCGTAAAAGTTAACTTGGACGTACCTGATATGCTGATGGATGTACGTGCTCCACAATCCTAAAAAAAAACGACTCACCTGCTGTTACTGGAATCATGTGAAAAGATTCCATCTTTATCTGCCAGGCTTCTGGGGGTAAACGTAGTTGCAATTCATAAGGGCAACACGCTGGGGGCGTTTAGAATGTTTTATATGAGCAATATTACATCTGTGATATATTTAACTGGAGGGCTGTGATCACGGGTACTTACCCAGCTGTCCACTGACTCGTCTGGAACTGTCAGATCTTTTTGATCTGACTGTGGAAGGCCCATCAGACGCCAGGGAGAGAGGAGGGCTGCAAGGTACCTTAATGCCATTCGCTATTAATTGGCACTTCTATTGCCATTCATGCAAACATCAACAAGCTTCCTGTTGGTGGGCCCATTACTTAGAAATGGACAAGCTGCTCCCATCCAAAGTAATGGGATCGGCCGGGAATTTACCCAGACATGTCAGTTCCGGGCCAACCATGTGGGCACCTGCGGCCGATTGCCGCCGATAAATAGCAAAACGAGCAGGCACCCCTGGTGATCGGGCAGCGGGATTGCAGCGTGTATGGGACCTTAAAACAAAAAGTTGTTATAATTCCAGATCTGAATCAGTGTTGCACCCCTGTGATTTAAATGGTTTGGCCACACCCTCCTACTTCACGTATGCGCAGTCGTTCTAGTAAAAGAAATCTGGCAGAATCAGACCAGGAATTACAACATATGTCTATCTGCCTGTGTTAATGGCCAAAATAAGAACCTCATCATATGTTACTTTTTATGTCGTGATATCTTTCGTGCCGGCCAATACCTTGGAAGGAGATGCCTGCTCTCACAACAAAAGGAAATGGGTTTTGGCCGGGAAATTTAACCGACACGTCAGTCCTGGGCGATCAAGAAATTCTGTCCACATGGACTCAGGTAATGCATGTGGACACCTGCAGCCGATAGATAGAGCGCAGTGCGGCACACCCTGTTGAGCGGACCGCAGCGTGTGTGGGGGAACCTGAAAACCCATTTTCATAAAAGTTGTTTATAATAAAAGCGGATCAGGGTGTTTGCACAACCCTATGGATTAGTAAATGGTTTGGCCCAAACCCCCCCCCCCCCCCCTTGTACTTTCTGTTTCAAGTATTTAATATAAAAAGGTTTTACAAAATACAAAGACAGAAGACAAATGGAAGGACAACATGTCCACTGTTTCAAAGATAGCAAAAAAACAGATAAGAATCCAAACAATAGCGAACACGCCCAGGCTCCGAGGGACGCTCCAAGGCGGGTCCACGACACTCAACCCCGGATGAGGATGGCCAAAATACCAAAAACCACACAACCAGCAGGGCGGAGCCAGAGAGATACCAGAGGTCAAGAACTAGAGACTGGTCGAATTTTTTTTTTAAATTCGGAACATTTCGCACGATTTCGAGAGTTAATTGCAAAGCCCCTGAACATGGTATCATCACCCAAATGAAAAAAAAACACAAAATAGTTTGGCACAAATAGCAGTTCAAAGTCAAGTAAAACTTTCGAAACAATCGGAATAATTTCGACTTTAACTTTGAACTTAATTTAATGCAAAAACTCCATGTAGCTAAAGCCCAACACTCTTTTTTTCAAATGTTCCCACAAAACCCTTCAACGACATCTCCAGCAAGGTGTTGGTGATGATACCATGTTGCAGGGGCTTGCTATCAGCTCACAAAGTTAGCAAAGTCGAAAAATTCAACCATCGCTCAGTGCAAGACCCTGGCAACAGGGCCCAGTACCTGCCAACTTCTTATAGAGATAAAAATATAGATAAGAATATCAAATAACTGGGGAAGGGCAAAAAGGGGGCGAGAGGGAGGGAGAGGAAAGAGCAGCGAGAAGGAAGGAAGACACAGGAGGGAAAGAAAAGGCAACGAGAGCAACAGAAAGAGAGAGAAAAAGGAAAAGAGAAAAGAGAGAGCCCAGAAGGTGCCACAGGCCCCCCCGCGCAAGCAAGGTCGGTACCCCCATCCTCAAAACCCGGAAGGGAAACGGGACTAGAAGGGTGAAGTGAGGCTATCCCTGAGCCATATCGGGGCGGAAATGTGGGATCACAGGGGGTCCCAGGTGGCCAAAAAACCTGTCGTGGTTGTCCAAAAACCAGTATACTGGCGAGATCTTTCGGTAGTCACTGGACCCCGCGTCAACCCTACGCTTAAAGGGCACGGGAAGACTGGCAGGGAGTGGTTCTTCCAGTTGATGGGGCAAAGTCAGTTTGGGCCGCATAAGGAGGTGATGGGCGAGAGTCTAACGTTGTAAAGGCCGGAGAGGCTGTGTTGGTGCTACAATGTGGCTAAGTAAAACGATCGTCAGCACACACACACCTCTCCCTGGGGTACGTTTGTACCTATATTTATACCTACTAACGACAACACGGAATACCACACTCCCAATAGAGGCCTGCCCCACTGGGGCTCCCCATATCCTGTCTGGAGTTGCCATCCCAGACCCCGCCGCTCCTCCCAACCCCGAGCGGCGAACGCGTCACACAAAGCTCCTCGCAGGAGAGGTACAGACACACCGACCCTTAAATTACTTCAATGGCCACACTCCATTTAACCCCCTATACTATTTACATATCCTCTGTTCCCTGCAGGTCCCAGCATAAACACCCATCCAATATGTCCTGAAGAAGCGGACAGAGAGTCGCAAAAAACATGTACGACACCCATTGCATGAAAAGGAAATAATTGCATGGGCTCCCGCCCATGTTCCAAAACGAACGGCTTCCACCTAAAGTTTGGGGATTGTGCTGGAGTGGGCCGTGTAACGACCCTCTGTTTTAGGAAGAGCTGTGATTGTGCTATGCACTGCTCGAGTTGAGGGGCTTTTTGATTCCTTTCATCCCTTCATCAACCAAACCCTTACATGAGTACTGCCTCTTGTACAATTTGTGGCAACCCATCGTGGAAATTACCTAATTTGCATGACATATTGGTCTTCGAACCTACGTATAAAATTGGGGACTTTACCCTTGACTTTGTATTCATGAGGTGTGTTACAATGATCGCGTTTCTATACTGGTTACCATTAGTCCGCGCCTGAAAGATAGCTAATGAACACGGACCTAGGTTCCAGTACTTAAGTCTTACTGGGGTGCAAACTATAAAAACATCTCTTTTTTTTGTAATTGTTTACTACAGATTCAGGATGTTGGCAAAAAGCACCTCCAATTTAAGTATTTTTAGGGGGTGAAGAATCTTCTCTCTTACCTTTCTCTGTTCGGTATACAACATGTCAGGACAGGGGGGAGGGGGGGGGGCCCAGAGAAAAAACAAAAATCGCGGTGGTAAACGCCGGAGACCTCATCATACTGTTAGTTTTATGTCTACAAACGTACATACGGAGTACGGGTTTGTTTGGGTTTCTGAGACTGCGCTTCACCAGCATCATTAGAATGGAGATGCTGACTCTCCATACCAAAGTAATGGGACTCAGGCCAGAATTTACCCGACCATGTCACGTTACCTGGCGGATCAAGAACTTCCTGCCCACATGGATCAGTTGATCCAGGTGGACAACCCGCCGTGCCGATTTTGCCGCACGAAGAAAGCGCCCAAGCATCGACACTGATCGAAAAAACGAGTGAGTAGGGAGACCGCTTAAACTCAAAAAAAGTTGTATAATTAAAAAATGCATTGCACCCCTAGATTAATAAATGGCTGATGCGACCACCCACACCAGCATACTCAATATTATATCCAATGTATACTCAATATTATATCTGATGTATACTCAATATTATTATATCCGATGTATACTCAATATTATAACCAATGTATACTCAATATTATATCCGATGTATACTCAATATTATAGCCGATGTATACTCAATATTATATCCAATGTATACTTAATATAATATCTGATGTATACTCAATATTATAGCCGATGTATACTCAATATTATATTCGATGTATACTCAATATTATATCCGATGTATACTCAATATTATATCCAATGTCTACTCAATATTATATCCAATGTATACTTAATATTATATCCAATGTATACTCAATATTATATCCGATGTATACTCAATATTATATCCGATGTATACTCCATATTATATCCGATGTATACTCAATATTATATCCAATGTATACTCAATATTATAACCGATGTATACTCAAAATTATATCCAATGTATACTCAATATTATATCCGATGTCTACTTAATATTATATCCAATGTATACTCAATATTATATCCAATGTATACTCAATATTATATCCGATGTATACTCAATAATATATCCGATGTATACTCAATATTATATCCGATGTATACTCAATATTATAGCCAATGTATATTCAATATTATATCCAATGTATACTCAATATTATAACCGATGTATACTCAATATTATATCCGATGTATACTCAATAATATATCCGATGTATACTCAATATTATATCCGATGTATACTCAATATTATAGCCAATGTATATTCAATATTATATCCAATGTCTACTCAATATTATAGCCGATGTATACTCAATATTATAACCGATGTATACTCAATATTATAACCGATGTATACTCAATATTATATCAGATGTATACTCAATATTATAACCAATGTATACTCAATATTATAACCAATGTATACTCAATATTATATCCGATGTCTACTCAATATTATACCCGATGTATACTCAATATTATACCTGATGTATACTCAATATTATATCCAATGTATACTCAATATTATAACCAATGTATACTCAATATTATAACCGATGTATATTCAATATTATACCCGATGTATACTCAATATATATATAGAGTCTTCCAGGCAGGCTGATTACCCGCAGTACCTCATTTGGCCACTAGATAGCAGTATATAATGGTTTGCAGTGGTGACTGAATGAAAACATACCCCTGTAGGTTTGGAGAGACTGTAATGATGTCACTGACTTGTCCTTCCTGACAATACTCCATTTTCGTGTTCCAGCTTTCCAGCTTCTCTTCTTCATTCTGTGATCTCAGCCAGTACGAGCGCTGTGTGTATTGCGCGAACATAGGCGCTGTGTATGCCGGTAAACAATGTTGAAGCTTAATATGATGAATGTCCGCCATTGTGAATATCCGAGCGCACATTCCCGAAATATTGTGAATTCTCGAATGGCGGATATTTTTGGAATTTCGAATATTCTCTCTCAACACTGGTGATGAGACGGGTTCCCTACAAAACAAATGGAGCGTGCACAATTCTTGCATTGTATTACCTGTGCCCAGTGGTGGTTTTAAGCATGGGCAACCTGGGCGATTGCCTATGGTGGCATCATGCCAGGGGGTGGCATCTGGGCTTTGGCAATTTTTCCAATGCCCAGAAGTCTCCCCCACAGTACACCCACCTATTAGTGCGGCTGCCCAGGGAGACCGCCGATACACTGGGCTAATAGGTGGGTGTACTGTGGGGGAGACTTCTGGGCATTGGAATAGTAGTATAGGGGGCTCACCAGTTTGCCCCCCGGGAGTGGAAATGCTATTCCGGGGGAGCGTGTATGGGGGAACAGAACAGAGTCTTTATGTCTTACCAGCACACCCCTACTAGGAGGGACCAGAGATTGGTGCACGCCCAGGGCTGATCTCCCTAGGACCGCCGACACACTAGGCTAAAGTGTTGCCCTAAACATCTGCTACAAAGGAAAATACATTGGAAAGGATGGTATGGCCAGGTACCTACCTTTCTGAAACTGAAAACAGGCACGGGGTGGCATGTGGACATTGTCTCCCTGGGAGAGAGAAGTAGAGGAGATTTGCCAGCACCAAAACGGAGGGGGGGGGGTGACAGAGGGAGTGCTTGCCCAGAGTGCCTGTCTCCCTAAGACCACCCCTTCCCGAATGCACCGTGGTTGCCATAACGCACCCATAAGGAATGCATTGGGCACCTCAAAACCGCAAACTCAAAAAGAGAAATAAATCCCTCATACACCTTACAATCTTACCATACATTCTTGTACCAAATGTGTAGTATAAACCCCCCCCTACTTTCTACCCAAACCATGTAATATGAGGAGCTTTCCAAAACCTTCCAATCACTAGTGTTCTATCAGGGAGACCCAGCACTACATAGCAGGTGATATATACTTCCCACATCCCAAGTATTCTATCAGGGGGGGACCCCGGCACTGCAAGCCAGTGATATATACCTTAAATCCACTATGTATTTCTATCAGGGAGGAACGGCCCCCGGCATGTCAGCGCAGTTGATATTATAAACTTCCAATCACTAGGTAGTATCATACAGGAGGACCAGCACTACAATTAACAGGGACAGTATATACTCAATCATGTGGGTCACATCAGGGAGCGGACCCAAACCACTAATTAGCACAGTTGATGTTATACACATCCATCACTATGTGACATAGTTCTATCAACGGAGGGACCAGCCCGACATAGCAGTGATACATACATTTCCACATCACTATGTAATTTCTCAGGGGAGGGACCCAGCAACACATAGCCCCGTGATTAATATACTTCCAATATATTGGATTTCGTCAGGGAGGACCATCACTGCATAGGAAGTGATACTATACACCTTCCACTCACTTGAGAGAATTCTATTCAGGGGGCACCGCACTAGACATCCGGCAGTGATCTATACCTTCAATCACACGGTGCATTATTCAGGGAGGACCGGCTACTCACAAAGCGTGATATATACTCATTGCACATTAACTATGATCTATGCAGCGGGAGGACCGGCACCAATCATGTGCAGTGATATATACCTTGCAATCACAGTATTCTCACCAGGGAGAGGACCGGCATCACCCTAAAAGCAGATGGAGTGAACTACCTTCCATTCATATGTATCTACTCATGGAGGACCCGGCACGGCATAGCAGGTGATGTATACCTTCCAATCACTATTCGTATTTATCAGGCGAGGACCCGGAACTACATGGCAGTGAATCTATAATTCCAATCAATACGGTATTCTATCCAGGAGGGACCCGGCACTTAATTTAAGCAGTGATATATTTACCTTCCCAATCACTATGTATCTATCCGGGCGGACCGGCACTGCATAGCACTGATCTATACCTTCCTAATCCGTATGTATTTATCAGGTGAGGGGACCACTACATGGCAGTGATCTATACCTTCCAATCACTGTGTATTCTATCAGGGAGGGCCCGGTACTACATAGTTGTTGGTAGATCTAATGGAAATTGTATGGAGTGATTTAAAGGTGTATGGGGGGCTTTACAGCCAAACGGGATGACGTGGGGAAATAAAGTGGGGGGCCTCTTTCTTGTGACTCCAGTACTTGGGCGCTAGTGGCGCTGTGGAGTCCTAGCCTTAAAGCCAAGGAAACATATCCTGAAATATAATAAATCTGATATATATGCAACACAGAAGTCAGAAAAAAGTTAGAGAGAGAGCGAGAGAGAGAGTTTGCTTTTACAAGATGTAGTAATGTTTTATTAAAAGCTGTTTTATGCTCGGCTCAGAAAGCCAATGTTTAATATTTCGCAGCGCAGATTTTTCCTTTACACTTTCTCTTAATTATTCTTTTTTTTCATGGCCTCCGTTAAGTAGACCTTATAACTCACAGCTTAAGGTGGCAACATATTGCAGAGCCGCGACCATAAAATATTTCTGTAAAATAACCATAAAAAGAATGTTCTGCGGTCTGCCGAGCGCTGGGAAACGGTGAGGAACGGCAGCGAGGTCCGCGTCGGCCTTCTCTATGGTGATGGAGTATTAATGCGACCTCCGGGTTTGTCATCTGGCAACTGGCCGCGTATATTAGATATACAGGTGGAATGTGTGTCTGGTGTAAAGTCTCTGTATCAAAAGAACAGAGGAAAGTAGGAGGAGTCTTCATTTTAAAGTCTCTACTTTTTATTATTATTTCTCACCTGGACTACTGGAACATCATCCTCTCTGGTCTTCCTCTAACGAGCCCTGCTGGTATAAGCAATGAAGAGAGAGATAGATGAACTCTTATCTATCGCTCTCTCTCTGTGTCTGTGGGAGCTTCAATCACTCTGCAGCTTCCACTGACACAGCCAGAGATGGAGAAGAGATCTGAAGCCGTTCCCCCTCAGCCCCCCTCCTCCCGATCAGTGAGGAAGATGACGTGTGTGCCGTCATAGTACTGCTGCTAGTGACAGCTAGTGGCAGAAAGTTGGTATTGCATTGATTTGATTCATAGCATTCATCTTATTCATTTGAACACTTATTATATTATAATATTATATTTTAACACAAATTTTATTTTCTGGTTTTCTGCTCTAAAAACTGGGTGCGTCTTATAGTCCGAAAAATACGATAAACCTTCTCTAATAGCCTACAACAGTGATGGTGAATCTTTTAGAGACCGAGTGCCCAAACTGTAACCCAAAACCAAATGATTTATCTCAAAGTGCCGACCAGGCAATATAACCTGAATTACACACATACAAATCCTCGGGGTTCAGTTGTCGTTCATAGGGGATAAGCACAGTCTGGCCCGGGACAAGGTCCACCAACAACAGACAAGTGCAAAATAACCACATCATTTTAATGTAAACAAACATAATCCTGTCAACAACGCAGAATAAAAACTCTGAAAGGGTTAACTTCAAAGAGCACATGATGACACTGGGGGTGATTTTCCAGATGTGCTCTTTGAAGATCTGCATATGAATGTCCCGCCTCTCCAGCCTCTGTGTCGGCCCGGCCCTGAGCACAGTTACAAGCTTCCTATATCCTAGGCTGCTGATGACAGAGCACAAAAGGCAAAGACCCAACTTGTTGTGTCAAGAAACTACAACTGCAAGCATTACATTCTGACAGTTGCTAAAGAACTACACTGCCCAGCATGCCCTGCTGCCTTTTCTAGCTGTTGTAGAACTACTAACCAGTGAGAATTCTTCTGCCTTCTCTTATCACTCTGTCTTCTATAGTGATGGCCGAACTTTGGCCGTGTCCGTCTGCGAACGGGCAGAGCGGACTTTTAAAAAAGTCCGCTGTCCGCCCGTTCGCGGGCAGATTCAAATTCCCCGCCTCTAGGCGGGAAATTTGAATCGGAAAACCCGGATGTGATGTCAGTGACATCACATCCGGCACCTGGAACGCATAGTTCCTGGTTGTGCTGACCGGATGTGACGTCACATCCGGGTTTGCGGCGGGATCTCGCTACTAATGATCCCAACAGAGGAATAGAGGGTTCCTTCTCGCCGTCGAACACGGCGGGTCGAACACGGCGGGTCGAACACCCATACTGTCCGCCGGCGAGATGGAGGGCGAACATGCTTGTCCGCGGCAGAACTGTCCGCCTTGCGGGCAGTTCGGACATCACTAGTCTTCTACTCACTCACACACATTACACACATACGCTTACACATTACATACACACACATACACCTTTTTCTCTGCTTACTGCTTGTCCTTGCCCAAGCTTTTGATTGGCTGACAGTGCTAGTGGAGGGTATGGGGCGCTGTGTGCAATCGTAAGAGAGGGGAAGAAAACTGACAGCATTGAGAGCCAATGGGCTGTAGTTCTTTCCTCCATCAGCCTCTGTGCTGGCTGCCAGGTCGGGTGCCCACAGGGAGTTCTCCAAGTGCCACCTCAGGCACCCGTGCTATAGGTTCGTCATCACTGGCCTACAACGTACCACAGAACTCTCGATTTTGAGGGGTATGTTAAGTTGTAAATAAAAAGTAAATACAGTCTAGTTAGAGGAAGACCAGAGAGGATGATGATGCAGTAGTCCAGGTGTGAAATGATGAGAGCGTGTACCAGGTCTCTGGGGATAGGAAGGCGCGGACCTTAAACTGCTGTAATAAGGTTCTGAAATGACAAATAACAGTATCTGTACATATATTTTATTGTTAATTTAGTAGTTTGTCTGGAGCATAAGTTTTAGACCCCCCACGACCAATGATCAAATGATCATGTGCAGTGTGGTGGCCGTTAGTTTCAATGGAGACTGGCGCCCCCATTTAAACCAACGGCATCGGCCAGGGAATATCAGACATGTCCGTTCTCTGGCCGACCAAGCTTTGGGGAGACAGAGATCTGTCACCCCATGTGGGCACCCCAGATCAGCGGCTGATTTTGCCGCCGACCGACGGCCACGAGCGCGTTGCTCTTTGCGTGTGTGGCGGCCTTAAGTTCCCCCCCCCCCC
>CM070038.1:2700923-2712304 GCA_036250615.1 Ptychadena robeensis | reverse complement strand
TCTCCTATGTAACCTGGCCCATCTGCAGCGCCATCTAGTGGTTGCAGTGCTAATTTACCTAATAAAGTGAATTGTTGAGTTGAGTTGTGAGTTTTTTTTACAAAGCATCTGAACATGTTATTATATTCTGGATGTCACCAGACTCCTGTATGGACAGACAGGGAAGTGACAGTCCTACAATGTAAAAAACTTTTTCATTAAAGTCTATGGTGCGATTTTGGTGCAGAAATCTGTACCTCAGCAGTGCGTTAGGGGGGTTAACAACCTGCACTTCTCCCCTGTGTTTGACCCTCAGCCTTCCAGCTGCTTATTGACTGTAACTTAGACCCCATGAACTGTCTCCTATGTCTGGGACCAGAGATAGTGAAGCTGTATATATTCTCCTTGGTAAAAAGTATTCCCATAAAACTAGCCTGTGTGGACAATCTATTTATTAAGTCCAAGTGTGTTACAGGTACAGTCTCAAGCAAGGCAAATGCTACATAGAGAATCCAAGAAGGGCCACGCCGGAAGAGTGTAAAGCCCACCCGCCTGGTGACTCTATGGTTAATGCTATGGTATAACTGTTCAAGCTCCTGTAATTCCTCCTAATACAGTACTTGACATAACTAGACCGATTACCCTCTGGGATCCCTCCTCTATAGGCTTTGAGCATGACTATCACTACACCGAGTGGAGACAGCGAACAAATGTCCATAGGCCGGGGCAGGGTTATCAATCTCAAATACACAGCAGGCCACATTTAGAAACTTGGATCAAGTCGCAGGCCACCTTTGATATATTTAAACTTATAAATACACTGTGGGCCATTTTCGGCTCATGGGCCAGACTTTGACACCCCTGGACTACACACTTTACACAGGGATGGGGGCAGACATGGACTAGAAACAAACTGTACAGTGCACACAGTGTGTGTAGTTGTTAGGACCCTGGCTGTTCCGGTCACCGCCTGCTGGTGGCACTGTGATTGCCCATCCATGGGTTGCTCCCACAGTCACCAGCAGGTGGCTCCCTGCACACGTGGGCTGGGTGGAGCTCACACCTTCCTCGCTAGCTTAGGGCTATTTAGGTGTGCTTCATCCAGACCATGCTTGCTGTTCATTGTTCTTCCTGCCTGTAAGTCTGCAAATAAATCTGTTTTTTTGTCACCACCACCTCTGTCTGGATCTCAGTGTGTGTTGCCTGCCTGCCTGCCCCCCCCCCTCCCCCCGTCCTGGATCCTGACAGTAGTCAATGTATGCCTAAAATCTCGTGCTAGCCCCTCAGGGGTTTTCAGTGTAATGCGCAATGAGATATACAAATAATAGAGCACACATGGTAGTGGCTTAGAGCACTAAGCCACTACTAGTGTGAATAGGACAAAAAAGGTAACCTCTATGGATGGTTAGTACTCCTAGGAGAAAAAGAAGAGAAGCACATTGTAATGCGCCTGGGCACCCAATCAATCCAAGCCACAGAACCAGACTTTATTGGGTAATCCAGAAAACAAACTTCATACACCAGGTCAGTCCAATAAAGTACGGTACAGATTGATAATCCAGGAGACGTGGTCAGGTACAATCCGAGGTCAGGGCAGGCAGAGTTCAAGCAATGTCAGAAATCAGGCCAGGTCACTGTTACCAACAAAGACATTTGGTAACCCAAACACAGGAGCACACCCGGCACACAGTTATACAGAGGATATAACCGATAGTGTGCAAGACAGGTCCTTATTAAATGGACGGATTGCCCAAATCCATTAGTCCTGGAGGAACTCCCCACCCCTACTATACACCAAGGTGAAAACAATACTCTGGATATCCTCTATTTATTCCTGAAACGTATTCAAAGGTTAAATTCTGATGGTAAAGCGTTGCGGACGATCCTTGCCGAGCTCTGCTTTGTATAAATCCAGGAAGATTTTACCTTTCAGCTCGAACCCTCTCATTCCTCTCCCGAGTTCTCATATGATTAGCTAAACATAAAACTGAGACGTAGCAGGACCCGGGGTTGGCTTTAACTTCATCGGGACGTGCGCCAGAATATTAATTTCCATTCTAAAAGTTTATACGTTCTTGGCAAAGATCCAAATTGACAAATGCTATAAATTTCTCTGAAGAAAGTCTGGTCTTCTAAAAGGTACAAACCTACCTCACTGCTCGCCTGAGGATACGAGAGGAGTGGACACTGGAGAGTCCACGCAATACAGAATAAACAAATATGTCTAAATCTCTTGCCCTTAAAAACAAGGGGGCAGGTCACAGTCCGTCACACTGTTGGGGGGCCGGACTATAGTTAAAAAAACAAAAATGAAAATCAGCAGGTAAGTATATAATATTTTAGGATTTTGGAGCACTACGCCACCATTATACCTGCTCATTTTAGATTTTGAGTTATTTGAACCATCTGGGCATTCCCAATTGTTAGGTCTCTCTGCCGTATCAGCTTCAGCTCATCTGATACTGCAGAGATCCCAGACTAAAAAAATAAAAATAAAAACTGTTTCTGACAGCAGGAGAGGAGTCTTTTTTAGAGCCAGCCCCTCCCACTGTGTTACGTCTCGCCTAGGCAGGACGTAACAAGCTGCAGGGGTTACTGGAAATTCTCTTCCGTAAGCCCCTGTGTCTGGGGCGGTCACACTACTGTGGGGGAGTCACACTACTGAGGTATGAGATCTGGGGGTCACACAACTGAGGTATGAGATCTGGGGGGGGCACACTCCTGAGGTATGAGATCGGGGGCACAAACTGAGGTATGAGATTGGGGGGGCGTCACATTACTGATGTATGAGATCTGGGGGGTTCCAATATGAGTATTGAGATCTGGGGTGGTCATCACACTTAATGAGGTATGAGATCTGGGGGGTCACAACAAATGAGGTTATATGAGATTGGGGGGGGTCAACTACGGAGGTATGAGATTGGGGGTCACCACACTTACTGAGGTATGCGATCTGGGGTCACCACTACTGATGGTATGAGGACTGGGGAAACTACTAGGTATGAGATTCTGGGGGGGTCACATGCTGAGGTATGAGATCTGGGGGGTCCACTATGAGGTATGAGATCGGGGGGGTCCACTACTGAGGTATGAGATTCTGGGGGGTCACACTCTGAAGTATGAGATCTGGGGGGGGGTCACACTACTGAGGTTATGAGACTGGGGGGGTTCACATACGGAGGAATGAGATAATGGGGGGTGGTCAACTACTGAGGTTGAGATCTGGGGGGGTCACATACGGAGGTATAGATCTGGGGGTCACAATACGAGGTATGAGATCTGGGGTCACACTAATGAGGTATGGAGATCTGGGTCACCACTACTGAGGTATGAGATCTGGGGGGTCACACATACTGAGGTATGACGATCTGGGGGAGGGGGATCACACTACTGAGGAATGAGATACTGGGGGGATCACACATACTGAAGGTCTTTGAGATCTGGGGGGGGGGTCACCACTACGAGGATGAGACTGGGGGCACCACAACTGAGGTGAGGAAGGGGGGGGGCAAAATACTGAGGAGAGATGGGGTCACACATACTGAGGTATGAGAGTCGTGGGGAGGTCACGACTTAGCTGAGGTATTTGGAGATCTGGGAGGGAGGCAACTGACGAGGTATGAGCGACTACTGGGGGGGTCACACCTACATGAGGTAGTGGAGGATCTGGGGGGGGTCACACAAAACTGAATGAGGGTATGAGCATCTGGGGGGTTCCACACTACTGAGGTATGAAAGCTCTGGGGGGGTTCCACACTACGGTGAGAGTGAATGAGCATCTGGCGGGGGTCCACACTAACTGAGGTATGAGATCTGGGGCGCGTCACACATTGACTGAAGGTATGAGATCTGGGGGGTCACACTACTGAGGTATGAGATCTGGGGGCACACTACTGAGGTATGAGACCACACCAGACCACTAAAGACTGAGCGGACAAGAAGAGGCGGGGCCCTGCAGAACAGAGGTTGGCAGGGGGGGGCCCATCCCGTTACACTACATGCAGCTAGCAATGCGGTGGTGTAAATTTAGGGTTATGTCGGCGGGGGGGCACAATTTAGGATTTGAAGATATAAATATGGGGGGACGGTCCACCAATTACTGAGGTATGAGATCTGGGGGGGCACACTATGCAGCTTGAGATCTGGGGGCCCACAATACTGAGTATGAGATTGGGGGGTGGGTCACCAATAATGAGGTTGAGACTAGTCTGCTGTGAGACTTTGTGAAAAGAGGGAGGAGAGATCTAGGAGTCCCACCCCTTCTCCCCACACTGGAGCTTGCAGAGGACCCAGAGTCTCTGTCTGTATGGAGTGCAGGGGAGTGGAGGGAGCGGGTTGGTTGTTAACGGCTTCCTGGAGAGATAGACCAGAAGTGGCGTTTCTCTGCCCTGATTCAACATGCTGCCACCGAGAAAACACGAAGAAGGTAAGTCATTTATGTGTTTCTGTGTAGCAGTTTTCAGGATCTGAAATGCTGGACAGGTGAGTACTGTGTATTTGATGTATGGGATTGTTTTTTTTTTGGTGCCATTTTGTCACCATTGATATGGCGAAGGGCGGTAGCGTGAGCTTCCTCCGGACAGGGTGAAGTAACTGTAACCCAATCGACGGGCGGCAGGTGACAGCAGTAAACAAATATGTTTCAACTTTTTTTTTTGGTGTCACTCATAAACTTTACTGAAAGATAAGGAGACTCATACTTTCTATCGTAAACCGCGCAGAACAGAAGAATAAAAAAAAAACAAAATTTTTTTTTTTTTTTAAAACAAACAATAAAGAGATTAAAAAGGGAGATAGAAAAGTCAACACGAAAGTGTAAGCTCAGGAGTGAGGCAGATGTCAAGGCAGTTGTCTAGTCCCATTCAGGGGAATCATTAATCGCCCCATCTGGAGGGGATCAATGGGCTCTGAGCCCGGGGCTTACGGGGTTACGGGGAAGTTTATAGACAAAGCCTGTGTGTATACGCTATGAAGCCAGGTGCAGATTTATTCATTATTCATGCAAGCATCATAGGCTGTAATCACTGGCGATGTAGTGCTGGGCCTCATGAAGAATACATAAGTGCTGGAAGGTAATATAATCACTGCTAGCAGTGCCGGGTCCTCCCTGATAGATAATAGTGATTGGAAGGTTTATATATCACTGCTTTGTAGTGCCTGGGTCCCTCCCTGATAGAATACATAGTGATTGGAAGGTATAGATCACTGTTTATGTAGTGCCGGTCCTCCCTGAGAGAATACAAGTGATGACGAAGGTCCGTATTATGATATCACTGACTCTGTAGTGCCAGGTCCTCCCTGATAGGAATACATAGTGACTGGAAGGAATATCATGCTATGTAGGGCCGGGGCCTCCCTGATAGAATTTAATAGTGAATTGGACGGTATATATCCATGCTTCGTTAGTGCCCGCGGGTCCTCCCTGATAGAATACATTATGATTGGAAGGTATAATCACTGTTTATGTAGTGCCGGGGGTCCATCCTGATAGAATCATAGTGATTAGACGGTTACCGTAGAATCACTGCTATGTAGTGCCAGGTCCTCTCCCTGAAAGAATAACAATAGTGATTGGAAGGTAAAATTCCTGCTATGTAGTGCTGGGTCCTCCCTGTGAAAGAATACAGAGTGATTGGAAGGATATATCACTGTATGTTTGCTGGGTCCTCCTGATCGAATAAATAGTGATTGGAAGGTATATATCCACTGCTATGTAGTGCCGGGTCCTTCCCTGATTAGAATACATAGTGATTGAAGGTATATATCACTGCTATGTAGTGCAGGTCCTTCCTGATAGAAACACATAGGGATTGAAGGTATATATCACTGCGATGTAGTGTGGTCTCCCTGAAGAATACATAGTGATTGGAAGTTATATATTCCACTGGATGTAGTGCGGGTCCCCCTGATAGAATACATAGTGATGAGAAGGTATATATTACTGCTTGTTAGTGCCGGGTCCTCCCTGATAGAATAAATATTGATTGGATAGGTATATATCATGCTATGTAGTGCCGGGTCCTCCCTGATGAATACATAGTGATTGAAGGTATATTATCAACTGCTATGTAGTGAGGGTCCTCCTTGATAGAAACATAGTTATTGAAGGTAGATATCACTGCTATGTAGTAGTGCCGGGTCCTCCCTGATAGATACATAGTGATTGGAAGCAGGTATATATCACTGATATGTAGTGCCGGGTCCTCCCTGATAGAATACCATAGAAGATGGGAGGATATTATCACTGATATGTAGTGCCGCGGTCCTCCATGATAGATACATAGTGCTTGGAAGTAATCACTGGCTATGTAATTGCAGGGTCCTCCCTGTAGAATACATAGTGATTGGAATGTATATATTCACTGATATGTAGTGCCAGGTCTCCATGATAGAATACATTATGATGGAAGGTTATATCACTGGCTCTGTAGTGCCGGGTCCTCCCTGATAGAATACATAGTGATTGGAAGGTATATATCAGGCCTATGTAGTCCGGGTCCTACCTGAAGAATACATAGTGATGGAAGGTTATATATCACTGCTATGTAGTGCGGGTCCCCCTGATAGAATTACATAGTGATTGGAGGTATACTGAATGGGGGCCTATAGAGATTATGGAAATGAATGGGATTCTCATTGGACTTTCCTAGGAGACGTCCATAATCCGGGATGGAAGTGAATGATCGAATATGTTAAATTTTGCAAACTTTTTATTCCTAAAGAAGACACAGGTCTCAATGCTGGTTATACGTGCGCCAATGAAGGTGCGGACCACCCCAAGTGAAATTCAGCTCCATACTTTGTCTGCACTTTCATCATTGGGATATCAAAAGGATTAATGACAGCTTGTTGAAGAGGGTATAGGCACACATTGGGTAATTGAAATGCGCCTGGGCACGCAACCACTACCAACTCCAGAAGTCCATTCAACAGTCTATCTTGGGGTAGTCCAAAATAGAGATGGTCGAAATTTTTGACTTGCTGACTTTGTGAGCTGATTGCAAAGCCCCTGAACAAGGTATCATCACCAAAATTGCTGGAGATGTAGAGAAGGGTTGTGGGAACATTTGAAAAAAAAAAAGTTTTGCTCTAGCACATGTAGTTTTGCATAAATAAGTTCAAAATCTAAGTCGATATTTTGACTTGACTTTGAACTTAATTCATGCATAACTATTTGTGTTAGAGACATACTGTTTTTTTTTGCAGTATACCCCCCCCAACCCGTCTCTACATCTCCAGCAAGACTGGTGATGATACCATGTTCAGGGGCTTTGCAATTAACTCGAAATCGTCAAAATGGACGAATTTTTTATTCGACCATCTCTAGTCCAAAACAAGGCACGTGAGAGTCTGAGGAATCAGTCACGGTACAAAAGGAAAAGGCAAGTGATGTGGTCAAGCAATCCAGGGTCAGGGCAAGGAGAGTCCAGGCAATCAGGCTGGGTCACAGTGGCCAATCAGGACATGTGCAAACAGGCAGGTTAGCAATGTAGTAGTAAACGCATAGGCGCACTTAAGCACACTGCTATACAGGTTTATAACAGGGAATGGTGTGTCCCATTAACGTGTGTCCTGGTGCCAGAGGGCCAGGAGCGGGCAGGCATTGGCGGCCAATTAGGGGATTCCGCCTATGTCTCACAGCTCGGGCTGCATAGGTAGGGGGCCCTAATCTGAATCCCACCACCAGGGGGCAGCAAGACATGCCTGCAATGTGTAGAGCAGGACAGCAGGGACCCTGGGGTGCCATTTGGCCAAAAATCAGTCTGGACAGAACGGATCCCTACATTAGAGCAAGAAGACCTGCTTCCACCATGATCTAAGCGCTGAGATTGTCTGTGATCACCAATGTGGGATTGCCAGTGGATCCCCTAAAAAATCCGGTGAAAATCTAAAAGCGATTGGGGGGCGTTACACAAGTCCATATTATATCCAATGGGCCTGTGACCACTGTGGACCATGTAACACAAGCTGCCCAACATGAGTTAAAATGGATAGACGCAAACTAGGGCGAAATGTTTTTTCACCCTTCCAAAGATTTCTCCACATTTCCTATCATACTGATCACCAACAGGAAGTCAGGGGAACACTTTCAGAACCTGGAAGTAAGTTTAGAATCTTGACCTTTTAACCCATGACATCCATGGATCCGATCCGCCATCTATCGGTATGTTTTCCCATGTCGTCACCCACTCACTCTCCATGTTGTCAGCCATTCGACTTCATACAACAAACACTTCATCATCCTGGAACAGACATATTAGCAGAAAGTTTTTCTTCATAACAAATAACACTGAAGCATAAACACAGGCTCGTTATGCTGATTAGGTAATTAACCTCCAGTTTAGCTCTGGCGATAGCGAGCCAAGAATATAATTAAACATTTGAACTTTGTTCCAATAATAATTCAGAGATAATTGCATTAGTTTCTAAAGCAAAACAAAAAGAAAATTGAATATTAAGCTAGCCATACACGTTCCGATTCCATGTCCGATCGATCACCCATCTGATCGATTCCGGTGATCTCAGCGGGAATCCGAGCTCCGATCAATCGGCCAATTAAGAGTATCCGATCGCTGCATACCACCTTGTCCAACGGATTCCGGGACGATTCCGTGTCCGATCGGTCAGACGCCTCACCATCAGTCGATCGGCCATGACCTCACCAGGATGGGATCAATCTGAGGGCCACCACCAACGTGCACGATCGGCCCTGAATCAATCTGACAGAACCAACATGTTGGTTCTCTGTCCGATCGATTCTGGGCCCCTGATCAATCGGACGCGATCGATCGGACAAGGTGGGCTGCACGGGATTCCGGCACGATCGTTTCGCGTGCACGCGCCCGAAATCGATCGTACCGGGATCAGGTGGGAATCTGACCCGTGAATGGGGGCCTTAAGACGTGTGAGCCCGCTGAGGGTAATCTTTGAACCCGCCATGACATACATGCTCAGAGAATTCCATATTTTTCTGACCATAAGACGCACTTTTTCACCCCCAAAATTGGGGGCAAAAAGTGCCTGCGTCTTATGGTCCGAATGCGCGACCCCCGCGGCCACTCGGCTGTTGGTGATCGCACGATGGCTGCCCGTCCTGGGACGGAGATTAGCAGGGGTGCTCGAGTAGCTGTCAGATGTGACATGCCAGCTAATGCCGGCTCTCCCATCTGAACTGTCATAGACAATGAAGAGAGAGTTATAGATAAACTGGCATCTATATATCTCACTCCTGTCTGTGGGAACAGCAATCACTCTGCTGCCCCACGGACACAGAATGAGTAAAGGCCCCCATACACGTGTCGGATTCGCACCAGATTCCGGCACGATCGATTCCGGGCGCGTGCACGCGAAACGATCGTGCCGGAATCGTGTGCAGCCCACCTGGTCCGATCGTTCGCGTCCGATTGATCAGGGGCTCAGAATCGGATCCGACGGAGAACCAACATGTTGGTCTTTCTCATGCGATTCTGTCCGGATCAGGGGGAGTTGCCATTTGTGAGGTGGACAATCGGACACGGATCCGTCCCGGAATCCGTTGGACAAGGTGGTATGCAGCGATGGATACTCTTAATTGGCCGATTGATCACACCTTCGATTCCCGGCAGACTCGCCGGAATCGATCGGATGATGAATTGATTGGACATGGAATCCGACACGTGTATGGCTAGCTTTAAATCAGGAGAGGAGAGAGAGCAAAAGACAGTGAAGTGCACACGCAGTGAAACAACCACATCAACTGCACGGGTGTTTTCGGTTGTCTCGCCCCGAAAGGGGCTAAGAACTCATTCCCCAAAACGGGGTTACTGCTGGGTCGGCAGCCGAAGTCACCTGACCCTCGAATGTCCAGTTCCCCAGCCTGGAGCCAGGTCTCCCGAGTACTAGGGACTAGTGTTGAGCTCGAATATTCAATTTTTCGAATATTTCGCTCGAATATTGCCATTTCGCGAATATAGCATCGGCTATCTGCCACGATCGCGACTTTTCGCGATTTGTTGCAAGTTTCTGCGATCCCATTCATTGCAAAGGATCGCGATTATATAATGGCGATGCAATTTTTTTGCAACGAATATGATGGATATTCTCCCAGTCGAATATCCAAGCTCCATTAGCTTGCATGCACTGCGCATATTTGTTCGCATTGCGATTTTTAGATCGCAATTCATGTCCACAAGTGCAGATTTTCGAGATTAGGAATATTGAATCGAATATTATGGAAATTACGTGAATTCGAATATTGCCTAGTCGCTCATCACTACTAGGGACCGGGGTGGGCGCCCCTTTGAAGACCCCCAACTTGGAGAGACTGCCGGGCTGGAGCCGTAAGCTCTCTCTCCACTTTCTGGGGTAAGTTCCACAGGACAAACACCCGTACTTGTGAACAACCGACAAACATGCAGGGGTAGTGAGTGGAACAGACTACATAAAAAATTGTGCCCTGTGCCGAAACATTAGTCATGCTTAGCTTCTTTTGATAGTATTGTCTGGGGGGGCTCAAAAAAATTTCCAGTATGGGGTCCAGAGATTTTTAAGGGTGGTCCTGCTCTCGGGCACCCAGAAGCCAACCAAGTGCGACCTATAGCAGCTTCAACATACTAAGTAGAAGCAGCATCACCAAGAATCTCCTACACGCCGTGATCTTCTAATTGGTTGTTGGCAAAAGTCTGCTCCAAATGAACCCAACAGCCACACTAGTAAGTAAAGCTGGGCATAGACGGGTCGTTTACCCTTCGCCTGCTCGGCCGTGACGACGTCATCAAGCACTCCTGCTTGTGCAGAGAATCGTCCGGGCACCCTTTGTGTGCCAGTCCAAACTAATAGGATCGGTCAGGAATTTACCGGCATGTCGGATCACTGTGCGATCTGACATGCAGGAGATTCCTGGTCAATATGACCAGGGGGCTCACCCGATTCTCTGCCGTCCCGACCACCGATCGGTTGCGTAAACGCGCACGGCGGCTGATCAGCTGTCGAATTGGGCAGCAATCTGCCTGTCTCAGCCCAGCTGAAAACATTTTCAAACTCAACCACCAGCCATATAACCACCAACTACTAGTCCGATCTTCACCAGATTCTAGCCTCGAATAACCACCACCCATACCGGAGGTTTCCCAGAAAAATCCCTGATTTCCATTTTAAAATTCAAATTAAAAAAATTCTAAAGCATTGATCATAATTAATTCTTAGAACTTTTTAACCCCCCTAGCGCTTCTGACGGCTCCATTTTGTCCTGCACTTTCTTGTCTTGTATTGCAGTTGACGAGATGGAGCTGTCCAGCTAAGCTCAGATCCCGGCAGCAGCACATTCTGCTCTGTGCTGTCCCGGGGATCTGAAGCTTGCTTCCTCACTGAAGCAAGCCGGCGATGTCACCCCTCTCCCAGCCCAATTTGCATATGAATGTCCC
>CM070038.1:2652267-2662812 GCA_036250615.1 Ptychadena robeensis | reverse complement strand
CACCAAGGACAGCAGATCCCTCACCAAGGACAGCAGATCCCTCACCAAGGAACAGCAGACCCCTCACCAAGGACAACATACCCATCACCAAGGACAGCAGATCCCTCACCAAGGACAGCAGACCCCTCACCAAGGACAGCAGACCCCTCACCAAAGACAGCAGACTCCTCACCAAGGATAGCAGAACCCTCACCAAGGACAGCAGACCCCCCAAAAGACCCCATCAGACCCAAAATAAGCTGGAACACCCAGGGAGCTATTTCAGGGTTTGGAGGGTTCTGATTATATTGCAGAACGTGATCACATGACTAGATTGGAATAAATGTAGAGTGTTGTTCATGTTGTTCATAACTGATCAGTTTTTACTTTTAAAAATGACGTAAAAATCATCACCCTATACAGCGGCATAATCATCACCATCAAATATGGCGGTCTTATCATCATCATATATACGGCGGCTTAACGATTATATAGCGGCCTGATCATCATCATAAATGGCAGCATATTCATCATCACTCATTCAATTCCCTTGCTCCAGCCTTGCCTTGCTAATTGCCCTGATCTCCTGCACCTGCTAATTCCTCTATTTATATCCAGCCTCCTACACCAGGTCCTCGCTGATTATTGTGCTTCTGAACTCTGATCTAGCTGCATCTCCTGCATCCTCTCTACTACTACTACTGAACTCCCGCTGCCGACCCTGAACAGCCTACCGACCATTCTTCTGCCTTCTCCATTTATCTGAACGTCTACCGCTGCCGACCCGGACTGTCTGACTACTCTGCTTGCCGCCCGCCTCGACTCTCTGCCTGTTATCTCACTACTACGCCTCCTGCGGCCCTTGCCACTGGACTCCACTCCACCTTCCAGCCTGGTGTCCTCCTACTCAGGTGAGCTAGATAGGACACTTACAATATGTTTAAAACCACCTGTAATTACCCTTATATGAAGATGGGGTACATTAACAGTAAGGCCCTACATTGCCAATAAGGAACACATTCCTCTCTCTCTATTGGGAGATCTTGGTACGGGTGCATGGAAGGTTTCCTCAATAAATGTGATATGTTGCTGACATTGCATCTTATTTTTTCAAAAGAAAAGTTGTATCTTTATCCTGATGAATCCTAAAACGTGTCGAGAATGAACCAAGAGATATACGTTGTATTGTGAAGTAACCCCGCCGACTTGGTCCACCTTGATGATGTCATTGATGATGCCGGATATATGGGGGCGGCACTATTGACCTCCATGTGTAGGGGGGAGGGTGCAGAATCATAGTGGGTTACGTTGCCCGTGGCATCACAGTTTCTTTATATCATTTTTGTACATTAATATTTCATTTTACCAAATCTGAGAATCTTTCTGAACGATCCAATCATGGAACCCAGCACTTTAAAGTTGTTGGTTTATCCAAAGAAAATTGTACAGAGAGATTGAAAGGTATACGGAGAGATTTAAGTTGCCCAAACACAGAACGACGGGCACTCGATTGATGACCCATTCACAATGACGTCACCACCCTGCGCTCGGGCGCCCATCAAGGCGTGCCACTTTAGGTGCCCGATTCCCAGTTAATCCAAAGGAATTACATTCGATTAGGATTTACGGACATGTCTGTTACCTGTTCTACTTGTTCGGTTGATCCCACTCAAAGAAAGGGATGGCCGCATTATAGATGGGTGCTAGATAGATGGTCGTGGCCATCGACCTAGTGCATATCCATGTGTGTATGGGAGCCATTACTCCTAAATTGAGAAATGTTCTGAACTTCCTGTTGTATTTATGGGACTGGAAGTGGAGTAAAGCCCCCCATACACCTTAAGATCGATCCGTACAATCTCCATTAGATCTACCAACAACTGTGTAGTATAGTGGCCTCCCTTATAGAATACATAGTGATTGGAAGGTATATATCACTGCTATGTAGTGCCGGGTCCTCCCTGATAGAATACATAGTGATTGGAAGGTATATATCACTGCTGTGTAGTGCTGGGTCCTCCCTGATAGAATACATAGTGATTGGAAGGTATAAATCACTGTTATGTAGTGCTGGGTCCTCCCTGATAGAATACATAGTGATTGGAAGGTATATATCACTGCTGTGTAGTGCTGGGTCCTCCCTGATAGAATACATAGTGATTGGAAGGTATATATCACTGCTATGTGGTGCCGGGTCCTCCCTGATAGAATACATAGTGATTGGAAGGTATATATCACTGCTATGTAGTGCCGGGTCCTCCCTGATATAATACATAGTGGTACAAAGGTATATATCACTGCTATGTAGTGCTGGATCCTCCCTGATAGTATACATAGTGATACAAAAGTATATATCACTGCTATGTAGTGCCGAGTCCTTCCTGACAGAATACATAGTGATTGGAAGGATTAGAAAGCTCCTCATATTACATGGTTTTGGTAGAACAAAAATGTGATTGTACAGAAATTGTATGGAAAGATTGTAAGGTGTATGGGGGGCTTTAGATAAGGTCATCAAAACGTTGAAAATAGCTCTAGCTGTACGTTAAGCATTCTGCGGTCCTAGAAAATTTCCCCACCGTCCCGAATTGAACATCTCAGTTGCAGTATATCTATTTGTATAGAAGAGTTGGCACCTCGGGTCCGCCAGCAACCACCCCACCACTGCTTAGCGACCTCCTCGGCCCATAGCCGGCAAAGCTGACCTGTCGGGTGGAAGATGGATGTGATGAAAGTCCTACTGTTGTGTTCCTGGGAGCTGAGCAAACACAGATGTTGCAGTGTCAAGGGGCTCTTCTCTGAGAACACATCGACAAATATTGATCCTCCATTCAGCTCGGAGAGCCGCTTTTGGAGTGGCACAAGGGGAAAAAAATGAGCAGGCAGAAGGCAACCAGAAAAGGAATTTGAGATACTAAAGAGATGTTATTTGCTGACCACAGGAAGGCATGAAATTGCTGCTAATCCCCCGGGCAGCTCGGTCATGGTGGTTTAGCATTAACAGATTTCTAATTAAATGTGTTTACAGATAAGTCCTCTGTTGACTTTACATTCATCTCGGTGGGCCGCTGACTGGTAGCCCGAGGATGGCGGCCTGGAATGGGCTTTAGCTGTGATGGCTTCTACAATTCATTAGTGGGGCAGATGAAAGGCCGGTTATTATTACTAGAAAATGTTTCTAATACATTTACCCTGCCTGGGGCAAGATCTGCAGGGGTGACTTCTATCTGCATGACTGAGCGTCAAATTATACGAAGAACCTGCTTTTCTTTATTGTGTTGGTGAGATATTTGAGAATATGATCATTATTTATATTTTTCAACTTGTGTTGTATAAAATGGAATATTTACTATTTGAAAAATATCAGGTAATATATATTTGAGTAATTGAAGAGCCCATTAGACCCCATTGCTGCCATGTTCCAGAACTCCAACCTACCTGGAGTGTCCAGAAGAGGTGATGTGACATGGCCAAGGTGGGGAATACTGAAACTAGACCACCTCTGAACAGAGTCACATAACCCACCTGGAAGTACAAGGTGTGCAGCGCTCAGAAACATGACCAAGGTAACGAAGGAGAAAACTGGCCACAGCTAAACAAGGCACATGACCTACCTGGAGACCCAGCATGTAGTGCAGTGCTCAGAGACATGGCCAAGGTATGGAAAGACAACCCTGACCACAACTTAACAAGGCATATGACCTACCTGGAGACCCAGCATGTAGTGCAGTGCTCAGAAACATGGCCAATGTATGGAAGGACAACCCTGACCACAACTAAACAAGGCACATGACCTACCTGGAGACCCAAGATGTAGTGCAGTGCTCAGAGACATTGCCAAGGTATGGAAAGACAACCCTGATCACAACTAAACAAGGCACATGACCTACCTGGTGACCCAAGATGTAGTGCAGTGCTCAGAGACATGGCCAAGAAGAGGAATGCCAAAACCTGACCACCACATAATGTATTCACAATGCCAGGAAAAGTTGTGAAGTGCTCAGAGACATGGCCAAGGTATGGAAGGCTGAAACATGACCACCTCTGAACAAGTCACATTACCCACTTGGAATACTGGAAGAACAAGGTGTGCAGTGCTCCAGAGACATGGCCAAGGTAATGAAGGACAAACCTGACCACAACTTAACAAGGCACATAATCTACCCGGAGTCTCAAGATGTAGTGAGAAAGGCTAAAACCTGACCACCACATAATGTATTCACAATGCCAGGAAAAGGTGTGAGGTGCTCAAAAACATGGGCCAAGGTAAGGAAAGACAAACCTGACCACAACTAAAGAAGTCACATTACCCACCTGAAATACCTGGAAGGTGTGCAGTGCTCCAGAGACATGGCCAAGGTAATAAACACAACTAAACAAGGCACATGACCTATCTGGAGTCTCAAGATGTAGTGCAGTGCTCAGAGACATGGCCAAGAAGAGGAAGGCCAAAACCTGCCCACCACATAAAGTATTCACAATGTTAGGAAAGGTTGTGAGGTGCTCAGAGACATGGCCAAGATAAGGAAGGACCAACCTGACCACAACTAAACAAGGCGCATGACCTCCCTTGAGGTTTAAGAGACAGTGCTGGCACTATGGGCACCAAATGGCGACCACATGCACTACCGCACTGTGGCGACAGCACCTGCCAATCCGCTACTCCATCTACTTTAGGGCCTCCCATACATGTTTCTTGAACCCGATTTTTCGACTTTAACTTTTACTTTGTCCAAAAATCGGCTGCCAAATCGATCTAAGCCATTAAGACACTGTCAACAAGGAAGGGGGAGGGGGAAAAAGGGGCCATGCCTAATATGACATGGCATACCGGCAGCACTCACCATGATGTGCTCTCTAGAGATGGTCAAATTTTTCGACTTGTTAACTTTGTGAGCTGATTGGAAAGCCCCTGAAAATGGTATCATCATCAACATTGCTGGAAATGTAGAGAAGGGTTGGGGGAACATTAGAAAAAAAATGTTTTGCTCTAGTACATGGAGTTTTTGCATAAATTAAGTTCAAAGTTAAAGTCGAAATTCCGATGTTCAAATTTTTTACTTGACTTTGAACTTAATTTATGCAAAAACTGTTTGTGTTAGAGACATACTTTCTTTTTTAGAGTATACCCCCAACCCTTATCTACATCTCCAGCAAGTTTGGTGATGATACCATGTTCAGGAGCTTTGCAATTAACTTGAAACCGTCGAAATGGTCGAATTTTAAAAAAAAATTTCGACCATCTCTAGTGCTCTCTAAAAGACCTGATAGGAACCTCAACAGCCAACTGGAAGAGTGCACATGGTCGGTTGGAAACACAAGACGGCCTCGGAGTTGTCAGTAGGACTGAAGAGGGACGGTGGAAATAGATCTGGGATTACATCGAATGTAATTACTGCCATAAGCTACTTGTAGAGCTTGTTTCATCTGGTGATTGCTCATCTCAGCAATTACTCATTAGTGACTGCAGTAGCCCGGCTACTTGAGACCCCTCAATCCCTATGAGGAGGAAACTTTACCAGAAGAAGGTCAGAAAGTAGAACAAGTCATTGAACAGTGACATGAGCATGGCGATAACACCCCAACAACCCCCATCAGAATAATAACGTAAATGAGGACCGGCGACGGGTGGGAGCTTCTCTCGCAGCCCCCGAAATATGAAGGACCACTCTCCAAACGTTCCGAGATTCCCCAGTAACATCTGGTCCTTTTTAGATGCTCCATCTCAGTGATAGAATGTTCTGTATTTATCTTCATTCTAATAAATGTCATCGCCGGAGTTTAGAACACAACCCAGCCTGAAGCCTGGACATCTGCCGAGCATGCACGGCCAGGATCTCTGAATACTTTACCTTATACATGGATGGTTGGAAGGATGGGGGGAGGGGGTGCTCAATACAGACTAAGCCAATGGAAATTTAAAGAGGCAGAATCCAAGTTCTGTCTACGTATGTATAAGTTACTGATGATGACATATGTTTCATATGGTGGCCGGGGGTCACTGAGCTGTCTCCACTGGAACTTCCTAATAACTTTCTTCCACTGAACATGACAGGGACCCTTGAGTTGAGTTTCCATACAGGAAATGAGCTAAAGAAAGCCAGAAGGACAATCACAGAAGGTTTATCTGCTCCTCTTAAGGCTGCCATACACACCCCGATGGTGTGCAGGCAGACCAGTCCCGATATGCACCGAGATTCAAACGTGATGACGTCATTACGCTTGCACCCTGGTGCATTATGGGGCCCCTTCAGTCGGCCGGCACCCTTTGTGTGCCGGCATTAGTTTCAATGAGACGCCGTTCTTCATTGAAGCTAATGCCATCGGCTTCCATCGGCCAGAGATTATCGGACATGTCCGTTCTCTGGCCGGCCGAGCTGTGGGGTGACAGGGATCTGTAGCCCCACGTGGGCACATGCCGATTAGCGGGCGATTTTTTCGCTGACTGACAGCGCAAGCGCGCACGCCCGTCGGTCAGGTGAAAAATCGGCCGCTTATCGGCATGTGTATGGCTAGCATAGTAACTTCCTACTAAAGGCTGCCATACACAGCCCGAGTAGGTCAGACAGACCTACTCCGATATGCACCGGAGTGCATACGTGATGATGTCATCACGTTTGCACCCCAGTGCATTATGGGGCCCCTTCAGTTGGCCGGCACCCTTTGTGTGCCGGCCATAAGCTTTAATGAAGACGCCGGTCTTCATTGAAGCTTATGGCATCGGCCAGAGAACATCGGACATGTCCGTTCTCTGGCCGGCCGAGCTGTGGGGCGACAGGGATCTGTCGCCCCACGTGGGCACATCCCGATAAGTGGCCGATTTTTAACCTGACCGACGGCGCGAGAGCGCACGCCCGTCGGTCAGGTTAAAAATCGGGCGCTTATCGGCATGTGTATGGCAGCCTTTAGGGATGGAGTTCTCCTAGGAAAAGTTCTCTTGTCGTAGAAGTACATGATCATTTTGGTCAGATGATCTGGTTGCTCTTCCCTGATTCGCTAGTCAGGATCATTTGATCATCACTCAGTCAGAGAACTATTAACCTCCTTAGCATTTGCTCCTAATGTAGTTTGGGTTAAGTTTGCTTCTAGCATCTCGGAGGCCCTATGCAAAGTTATTCTGAGTAATGCAGAATTCGGCAGCCGGCTAGGGTGTTGACTGGGTGTGGCCAGCAGAGCTGTTGAGAAGTGGGGGGTGCTATCGCTTGGCTTGGCTGAGTTGTTGAGGGGTGGCTATCATTTGGAGTTGTTGAGCGGAAAGTATTATGTGTGCGGGGGCATACTCCGCCAAGCGGGAGAAACAGCCCTGCCGCTAACTTATCCTGGGGTACGTTTGGTGATACTCACCTGCCTGCAGTGATTGTTAGTATTGGCAGACCCGGCTTTGTTCAACACATCATACATTTAGGACATCAGTGCCCTTGCAGATGTATGACGTCGCGCCTGCCCAGTCCCGTGGTATTGTGATGTAGCGCAAGTGATGAGAGGTGCTTCCCTGAAAATTAGACAGTGTCTTATATAAATTTTTGCTCCTAAAGATGCCCTACGTCTTCTTTTTCCATAATTACGGCACTGGGGTATCAGGGTGGGGGGGGGGGGGATTACCATTGTAGTAACCCCTTCTGATCCTCCTGTGTCATTGTGATTCCCCCTCTGATCCCCCTGTCCAGAGTTACAGCACCGTATCTTCGGGGATGCGTTATTTTCGGGGGATGTCTTATTTTTCCATAAAGAAGAATACGGCACTGGGGTATCAGGGTGGGGGGGGGGGGGGATCACCTAAAATGACACAGGGGGATTAGAGGTGGGAATCACAATGGCACAGGAGACTCAGAGGGGGGATCACCATTTTAGTAACCCCTTCTGATCCTAAAAAATGTTCTTTATATTTTGTGTTTAAAACCACTTTAACTAAAACCTTCCAAGTGAGTTCATGATCCTGAATATACAGAGACGCAATACTCACAAGTGCAACAACCGCAGGCCAATATTTACAAGCACAGATCCAGCACGCTTCTCGCCAGTATAGAACGTGTAGCAGCCTTGACTCCGCGCCATCTGACACAATGCACAGCAACAGCATCTGCGAATATTGAGAAATATTGTCCATATAACAATGCAGGCGACGATCCGCTGCGGTCACCCACCTACAATGTACATAGTGCTCATGAACAGGGGGTGTAAATGTACATACAGAGAAGAGGTTGGGGGGGGGGGGGGCAATCACTAATCCTAACATTTGTAGTTGAAAAAACTTTTTTTTTTAAGAAAAGTTTCTGGGCAACCGATGCAGCAGCTGTGTTTGCCCGTACCGATGTGTCCACACCACCAGCTGTATGATGGGCTCCACTACCACATCACATAATAAGTATATATCACAATCTTCACCCGCAGGAGAGAACCAACTCATTTAAAACAAAAGACAGAAGAATAAAGAGAACTCGGAAGGCTCCTGTGCTTCAGCAAATATAAAGAGTCGTTTAATGGATTTCCCACCCCCAGCCAGGGCACCATAGGCGAAGGGGTGCCTGACGGGTACGGGATGAGAGAAGGATTGCGGCTCGTCGAATGAAAGGCGGAAGCGACGTTAAAGTGGGGTGGAGCCACGCAGGGGTAAAACCCAGTGGTGAAAGTGACGTTGAAATGGGGTGGAGCCACACCGGGGTAAAATCCAGTGAAGTCGGCCATTTTGACTGAAGAGAGATCCCCACCCTCCCTCCCTAATTTTTGGTCTTTTCTCCTTCTTCTGTCACACCAGGCGGGTCCTTGATGGTGCCTACCAAAACATCAATGAAAGAACCGGGTTCATGAAAGAAAACATTGGCTCCTTCACGATCCTTTACCTTTAAACTTGAAAACCAACAATAACCACGTGGGTCATAGACCCTGCGGTCAATGATCCACATGGTTATTGTTGGTTTTCAAGTTTAAAGTTATAGGATCGTGAAGGAGCCAATGCGAGGGAAGTACCCACTGAGCCGGTTGGTTGATGGGCTAAGGTTTAGGGATTAACCAGATGACAAGAGGGGACTGTAATGTTCAAACTGAAACTGTATTAACCCACGAGGCCCGGCAGGGGTCTCGTAATGACCAAACAGGTGAACAGCAAAACTGCAATGCTTTAGTCCCCAGGTGCCTAACCTGCGGCCCTTTAGGCTTTCTTCGCCTATCCTCCTCTAGGATCAGCAGACAGGTGAGTGCCTATGCTCCCACTATTCCACCATTAATGGGGGTGATTGTATAATATATATTGTGGAACATAACCTGAGAGTAGAGGCACATTGTGAATATCGCTATATCTTTACAATCTGTAATATTAAAGATTTTTTTTACATCTGTGCATAACTACTATGCATTGCATTCGCAATCTGCGCATGTACAAGAGCCGATATGCGCAATGAAGGTAATAATGACTGGAGATCACTTATCACGAAAGTGAGCCGATATGGTCACCCAACACCCAATCAAATCACTTACATATTATATATCAATGGCAGACTCTACGGAAGATCTATCCATCAAGAACTTGCGATTCAGTAAATCTCAACCTTCACCGTCATCTTACAAAGTGGTCATCAGCATGAAGAGCTCAGAATGTCAGCACACGAGGTAATTAGACGGAACTACTATTCCTGGAATGTCAAGCTGTCAGAGAAGGTTTACGACGGGCCAGGTGATCCTACGAAGGGCCCGAGGTGCGTGGTTTCCAGGCCCCGGCCTTGTGCTAGGAAATATTCCCACCGTTTCGGCCATATTTTACTCCGACGCCGCATTCTTCCTTAATTGTGGTGAGAAGCCAGATGTTCTTACACGGGATCACTACCTGCGGGTCAGGAGAGGTGAGCAGCAAAATGGCAGACATGTGTTTAGCGTTTGTGGAACACGAGGTTAGAATGCTGGGAGTTAATAAACCGGAGTCGGGACGGGCGCACACTCTAGGCGCTCCGGCATACAGCGATAGACTATGAGGAGCGAAGTCATAGACCCAAATATTTCTAAGGTGGCTCCATTTCCATTGTGTCACCCAATGGTTCTCAAACTTTCCTTGCAGGGCCCCCCTTCTCTATTTAGGAACATTATCAAGCCCCCCCTGCCTATTCAAACACAGGTTATGAATGAGGGTCCACGCCCCCCTGGAATTCCTTCACGCCCCCCCAGTTTGGGAACCACTGGTGTAACCCAAGACCAAGAGTTTTACGATGGACTGATGTCATGGCCGCGCGGGGAAATGCACGCAATGTCACTAGAAGAGAAGGTGTAGTGTTGGCCTGGGTCACCCTGGAGGTGCATGCTTCACCCCAGATTTTGTCTCAGATTTTACACCCCACTTTCCTGAGTGCCTCCCACATCAATCAAATCCTTTATGAAGCGTGTTCCTTGCCTGAAATGTCACACACACAGCTGGATTGCATAAAGTCAAGTCCAATCCGGCTGGTTGAGGTGATAACTTTTACTAAGGAAATACTTACAGTTCAATCACTATCACCTGTCAGGCCAGGGATGGGGTGCAATTCTAAAGCCCCCCATACACCTTAAGATCGATCCATACAATCTCCATTAGATCTACCA
>CM070038.1:2465537-2476458 GCA_036250615.1 Ptychadena robeensis | reverse complement strand
AAGAAGCACCAGAGAAGAAGAAATGAGAAGAGAAAGAAGCACAAAACCGTGCGCGCCACACAGGAGCGCAGCATTAGTTTGTATGAGAGTAATCGAAGATGGAGGACTGGTATGAGTGGTGACGTCAAAGGGTATTATGGTCGGCCGAGGGCTTAGATCAAGAGCCCCTAGTAAGCTGTGGGAGGAGGGTGCCGTGGGTGGGAGGCGAATGGCACAATCCAAGGACACACGCCCCTAGCTAAGTTAACAAACAGTCTTACCAGCTGCTTGGAAAGTGCATGAGAAGCTTGCTGAGGCTCCAAACCCATGGCACAGAGAGGCAAGTCCGTTGTAAGATGGTGACACATAGTATGTGGATGATGGGAAACCTTCATGGTCAACCCAATATATCTATCCTTTGGTTAACTGCTAATCCCCACCCATCCCCCATGTTTATGGAGAGAGGAAGACATGGTTTTAAAGGCACCGACCTGCGCCATGGACTCCTTGGGGCTCCATTAGATCAGAATAGATTGTGTAGGTGACCATTTACATCATTGACTGGTGTCCATGTGCAGGCTGGTTGAGGAGGTATATACTTTTACTAGAAGGAGTATTTACAGATACACAATCACCCAAGGTGGGGAATGGGAGTCCTCCAAAACTTAGGGGACTAACAGTCCAAACCAGTTACAACACAGCTTGCGGAAGGTGGCTGAGACAGTGCTGAGGCTGCAAACACCAGTGCACAAGAGGCTCGTACGATCTTGTAAGGAGGTTCACACTAGTAGTGGAGATGGAAACCATCATGGTTCAAACCCAATATTATCTATCTGTTGGTGATATGAAACTGTCTTAATCCCACCATCCCCCATGTTATGGAGAGGAAGAACATGTTTTTTTAAGGCACCGCCTGCACCATGGCTCCTTGGGGCGTCTATAGGATCAGATTACACTTGGTGACCCATTATCCATCATTGACTGATTGACCTTTCAGGAAACAAACGCTGTTGTTGAGCAATAAAGTGATGTCCAGGAAGGACGGCTAGGAGGGATGATAACTTTTACTAAGGTAGGATTATTTACAGATTACAATCACCATCCAACCCAAGCCAGGATGGGCGTGCCAAACGTAAGGGGGACTCTAATATTACAAAACAGTCTTACCAGCTGCTGGAAAGTTGCTGTGAGAAGTGCTGAGGCTCCAAACCAGAGCACAGGAGAGAGGAGGCAGTCCTTGTAAGAGCCGGTGACAACTAGTAGGTGGGAGATGGGGAACCTTTCATGGTTTTCCAAACCCAATATTATCTTCCTTTGGTGTAAGCCTGCTATTATCCCACCATATCCCCCATGTTATGGAGAGGGAATGACATGTTGTTTAGGCACCGCTCTGCGCCATGGCTCATTGGGGCTCCAATCAGATCAGATTAGGACTTGGTGACCGATTACCATCATTGATTGTGTTGCCCATTTGCAAGGCTGGTGTTAGGGGTATTACTGGTAGTACTTAACTAGAATGGAGTAGTATTACAGATACAATCCACCATTACCCAAGGCAGGGATGGGAGGGTCCAAACTCAGGGACTCCTCAAACAAGTCTATACCAGCTGACTGGAAGGTGACTGAAGAAGTGCTGAGGCGGCTTCAAACCCAGGGCACAGAGAGGTCCGTCCTTTGGTAAGAGGTTACACTAGTAAGTGGAGATGGGGAACCATCATGGTTCAAACCAACGATTGACGACGGAAGGGGTGTGCCACTCCCACTTCCTGCCCCTTCTTCCTCCCTATCTCCCTATCCCCACTCCCCCATCTTCTCTGATCCTCTCCGTGAACCATCTAATTCCCACCATCCCCATGTTATGGAGAGAGGGAAGCACAGTGTTTTAGGCCACCGCCTGCCCCCGGGGGCCATGGCTACCTTGCGGGATCATCATGAGATCAGATGTACACTTGCGTGAACCATTTACATTCATTATGGACTGATGACCTTCATGAACAAAAACGCTGTTTGAGCCAATTAAAGTGATGGTCCACAGGAAGACTGGTGCAGGTGGGATAACTTTTACTAGGAGGATCTATTTACAGATACAAATCACATCACCCATAAAAAAGCCAGGGATGGGCGTCCAAAACGTAGGGACTAACTATACAAAACAGTTTAACCAACGCTGCTGAAGGTTGCTGAGGCTTCAACAACCCAGGAGCACAGAGAGGCCAGTAACTTTTGTAAGACGGTTACACTAGTAGGTGAGATGGGGAACCATCATGGTCATACCAATAGATTATCTTCCTTTGGTGGACCACTAATCCCACCATCCCCACATGTTATGGAGGACAAAGACAGATGTTTTAGGCACCGCCTGCCGGCCATGGCTCCATTGGGGGGCTCACATAGATCAGATTAGACTTGAAGAGAGAGATGACCATTGTCAGGGTCCAAACAAGGTATCAAAAGGGTAAGGCAAACGGTGAAGCCAGGTTCAAGCAGGGTAAGGGCTGGCTGGATGGTCGGGTATGATGCAGGGTTCAGGGTCCAAACAAGGTATCAGAAAGGTCAGCCAAATGGTGTAGTCAAGTCCAAGCAGGGTCATGGATGGAAGCAAAACAGAGCCGGAGTCAGGGTCCAAACAAGGTATCAAAAGGGTCAGGCAAGAGTTTAGTCAGGTCCAAGTTTAGTCAGGGCTGGTAGTAGACTATGTTGCGGTACAATGCAGGGTTAAGGGTCCAAACAAGGTATCAGAAAGGTCAACTAAAATGTGTAGCCAAGTCCCATGATTTGCCCTCACAGGCAGCCTTGGTCCCTGACATGAGGTTCATAGCACAAGTGTGAGTGAGTTCAGGTCCTCTTTAATATCCCAATTCTGTTATTTTTTTCCACTGAGACCTTATCATATTCATTTGTTGTGAGACTGTGAATCATCCCATTAAACAAAAACAGCCTTGATTATTTATGGTTCATACATTTATGGTCGGGTATGATGCAGGGTCCAAACAAGGTATCAGAAAGGTCAGCCAAAAGGTGTAGTCAAGTCCAAGCAGGGTCATGGATGGAAGCAAATTGAGCAGGGGACAGGGTCCAAACAAGGTATGAAAAGGGTCAAGCAAAAGGTGTAGTCAGGTCCAAGCAGGGTCATGGATGGAAGCAAATTGAGTGGGGGTCAGAGTCCAAACAAGGTGTCAAAAGGGTCAGGCAAAAGTTTAGTCATGTCCAAGCAGGGTAAGGACTGGCAGCAGACGATAGTCGGCTGCAATGTAGGGTTCAGGGTCCAAACAAGGTATCAGAAAGTTCAACTAAAAGGTGTAGTCAAGTCCCATGATTTGCCCTTGCAGGGAGCCTTGGTCCATGACATGAGGCTCATAGCACAAGTGTGAGTGAGTTCAGGTCCTCTTTAATATCCCAATTCTGTTATTTTTTTCCACTGAGACCTTATCATATTCATTTGTTGTGAGACTGTGAATCATCCCATTAAACAAAAACAGCCTTGATTATTTATGGTTCATACATTTATGGTCGGGTATGATGCAGGGTCCAAACAAGGTATCAGAAAGGTCAGCCAAAAGGTGTAGTCAAGTCCAAGCAGGGTCATGGATGGAAGAAAATTGAGCGGGGGACAGGGTCCAAACAAGGTATGAAAAGGGTCAAGCAAAAGTTTAGTCAGGTCCAAACAGGGTAAGGGCTGGCAGCAGACGATGGTCGGATACAATGCAGGGTTCAGGGTCCAAAGGTATCAGAAAGGTCAACTAAAAGGTGTACTCAAGTCCCATGATTTGTCCTCACAGGCAGCCTTGGTCCTTGAGGCTCATAGAACACGTGTGAGTGAGTTCAGGTCCTCTTTAATATCCCAATTCTGCTACTTTTTTTCCACTGAGTCCTTATCATATTCATTTGTTGTGAGACTGTGAATCATCCCATTAAACAAAAACAGCCTTGATTATTTATGGTCCATTTGTCTTGCCAAGTATTACAGACAATATTTGTATAAGTCGTGAAATGCTGGTTCTCTGCAGAACATTACAAATCGTTATTAATTTGCGCTGATAACAAGACTGCAATTCTCCACATTTGTTCCACAGGCCAATAACTCACGGAGTTCTGCGATAGACTTTGTCATGCTAATCTCTGTCTTTACTAAGATCCATGTGTCGGGGACTGCTCTCTGCTTCGGCTCCGTATCAGTCTTTGTGGCGTTTCTGCACTTAAATTGGATTTATTGATATGGAGCCGAATGATCTGTGGTCTCCCACAATTTACTGCCCAGCCCCGCGGACCTCTCCATCCATACTGTTCAGGGTTTCCATAGTACGATGGGAAGATCTGTCATTACTGGAGCTGGTCGAATTTATTTTAAAAAATTCGACCATTTCGATGATTTCGAGTTAATTGCAAAGCCCCTGAACATGGCATCTTCACCAAACTTGCTGGAGATGTAGAGAAGGGTTGGGGGTACACTCCAAAAAAAAGGATGTCTCTAACACAAATAGTTTTTGCATAAATAAAGTTCAAAGTCAAGTCAAAATTTTGAAAATCGCAATTTCGACTTTAACTTTGAACTTAATTTACGCAAAAACTCCATGTGGTAGAGCAAAACCTTTTTCAAATGTTCCCCCAACCCTTCTCTACATCTCCAGCAAGTTTGGTGATGATACCATGTTCAGGGGCTTCGCAATCAGCTCACAAAGTTAGCAAGTCGAAAAATTCGACCATCTCTATTACATAAAATACCAAACTGAGTTCAAGGAGCTGTTTTGAGTTTTTAATGGAAGATGTGTGGAAGGAGAGATGGAGCCGGTAACATCCGGATTAAGGAGAATCCTTTCTAGATTAAAAAATGATCAAATCCTGTTCAATAACAGATTTAGTAATAATAGACTTGTTTCCACAACACCTTTTCCCCTAGCGTTTAGCGAGCATGGGGGGAAAAGCCCTAGGCCCCACTTCCTAGAGTCAGTGGAGGGGCAATGGTGGTACAATGTGTCAGATGGTATCGGGTCAATTGGGCAAGTGGTGGTAACCTCCTTGCTTTCCTCCCTTCCTTCCACCGCTTCTATAACCACTTAAAAACCAGTATAGGGACCAGGAAATAAGAATGGTGAGTTATTTTCAATCCAAAACGGTCATTTCTTGACCCAACCCTACTTTTCCTTCCACCAAACTCCACCATTACCTTTTCTGAATCCAATATCCTACCTTAAGGCGAAATTTACTGCCCCAGCCTGAAAAACGACCGCCTGCATAATTGTGCAGGTGCTCGCGGGACGACCCCAAGACAGGCAAAGCGGGGAAAAGCCTGAAATCTGACCAGCGGACACCTCATGTCGCGTTGTGATTTTTGCTTGTTTATCAGGTGGTATTTAATGAGCCCTTAACAATTACTTTTTCTCCATAGCCCATAGTCTACCCAATCAAGTCCCCTTCATGGTGCAACATTTTGTTTGTTTGCTCAATTATGAACCTTTTTTACATGTAATTTTGCTTATTTTCCTGGCTGTTAGAGCTGCTCGTCCTTCTCCTGGGCTGGTCATAGGTCAAGCGGCTCACTGATGTCCACCCACACGTTGTACATAACCTCACCTTTGCCAATAGGCATCTACAGCAAATCTCGCCTAGAGCAGCAGAGTACATCACCCTTGCCCTCTGAGTCCGGGTTGACATGTTGACGCGAACATTGTATGTGTATTTTCTTTGCCGGTGAACAGTACGGGTGTTCAACCCTTCACAGGCGAGAAGAAATCTATAATTCTTCCTCGGGCTAGACCTTTCCGCGCCTGGTCCGGCTGCAGGAAGAATTATTTTCACGAGAGACCAGGTAGAGACACCCGATCCCTAGTGTTATACCGGGCACGGACCGGACATAACATCCAAATTTTTTTTCACAAGTTCGACCATTTCGACGATTTCAAGTTAATTGCAAAGCCCCTGAGCATGGTATCATCACTAAACTTGCTGGAGACATAGAGAAGGGTTGTGGGTTATACTACAAAAAAAAAGTATGTCTCTAAAGCTAGCCATACACGTGTAGGATTCCATGGCCAATTGATCACTCCCCCGATCGATTCCGGCGATTCTGCCGGGAATCGCAGGTGTGATCAATCGGCCAATTAAGAGTATCCATCGCTGCATACCACCTTGTCCAACGGATTCCGGGACGATTCCGTGTCCGATTGTCCACCTCACAAATGGCAACTCCCCCTGATCCGGACAGAATCGCATGAGAAAGACCAACATGTTGGTTCTCTGTCGGATCCGATTCTGAGCGTCTGAATGATCGGACCTGATCGATTGGACAAGGTGGGCTTCACGCAATTCCGGGATGATCATTCCGCGTGCACGCGCCCGGAATCGACCGTGCCGGAATCTGGTGGGAATCCGACACGTGTATGGGGGCCTTAACACAAATAGTTTTTGCATAAATTAAGATCAAAGTCAAGTCAAAATTTTTAAAATCTAAATTTTGATTTTGATTTTCAACTTTAATTTATTTTTTAATTTTTGCAAAAACTCTATGTGCTAGAGGAAAAAAAAATTTTCAAATGTTCCCACAACCCTTTTCTACATCTCTAGCAATTGTGGTGATTATACCATGTTCAGGGGCTTTGCAATCAGCTCACAAGATCAGCTAGTCAAAAAATTTGACCATCTCTAGACGTCACCTCTAATTTAAAAACAAGGAACTATGCATTCCATATACCGGAAGTGACGTCGCTGCATCATTTCCCATATAGTTCCCATTCAAATTCCCTGCCAACAGGTGGGACATTGCTGATGTTTGGCCATTAGTGATGATCGCGAATATTCGGATTCCGAATATTAATCGCGAATATCGGAAATTCGGAAATTCGCGAAGATGGTGAATATATTGCTGAATATTCGCAATTCCGGATATTCGTTATTTTTTATCCATTACACACGCCTCTCAATGCAAGTGGACGAATGGGAAGGCTGCAACAAGAGCCTAGCAACACCATCAACAGTTTTTTAATTGAATATTGGAGTGATGCGAATATTGCGAAAATCGCCACTTTTGAAAATTCGCATAAAATTCACACCATGTTAAACATATATTGCGCGCGCAATAAACTGCTGATATTCGCAATAAAAAAAAACCCAGAATGTGAATATTTTTCGAATGTTTTCCATAAAATTCGCAGCATGCCGCGAATACGAATGTTGCCTATGCCGCTCATCACTATCGGCCATCACTATGGGGAGTATTCATGGATATTGTAACAAAATCCCAATACTAACTGTTTGTTTTAAGAAAGACAAATTAAAATGTTCACTTACATTAACCCCCCTAGCGCTTCTGACGGCACCATCTCGTCCTGCACGTTCTTGTCTTGTATTGCAGCTGACGAGAAGGAGCCGTCCAGCTAAGCTCAGATCCCCGCAGCAGCACATTCTGCTCTGTGCTGTCCAGGGGATCTGAAGCTTGCCGGGGATTGAAGCAAGCCAGTGATGTCACCCCTCTCCCAGCCCAATTTGCATATGAATGTCCCGCGGGGGGGGGGGGCATTCATATGCAAATTTGGTTATCTTTAAAGAGCACACCTGGAATATCACCCCCATTGTCATTTCCAGATGTGCTCTGAAAGTTAACCCTTTCAGAGGGTGCCAAATTGGTTGTATTGGATACAGTGATAACTGTATCCAATACAATTAAAAGTAAAACAAAACACATTTCCAATTGTAATAAAAATTTTATTATAAATAAACATAAATACTGTTTTGAAATCTTTCACCAAATAACTATTCAAGAGATTTTAGCATTCAAATGATACATTTTATAATTTTTTAATGTATTTTTTTTTATAATAATTTTAATATAATTTTATAAAAAATTTTTTTTAATAATTGTGTGTTTCAAACATTATTATATTCCGGATTAGTGTTGAGCTCGAATATTCGAATGCTGAATATTTTTCGCGAATATCGGCAATTCGAGAATTCGCCAATATCTCGAATATGTCAGCGAATATTCGCAATTTTGAATATTCGCAATATGGGCATGTATCGCGAAAATAATATTCGCATTGCGAAAATAAACATAGCATGTGACCATTCATTTTAAAGATTTTTGGGATGCGAATATTATTTTCGCAATGCGAATATGATTTTCGCAATACATGGTCATACCGCGACTATGCCGCTCATCACTATTCCGGATGTCTATTAGACCCTTGTACGGACAGATTTTTGGAAGTTACCAGCCTACAACACAAAAAAAATTCCATTAGAGTCTATGGTGCGCTTTTGGTTCAGAAATCTGGACCTTGCAAGAGCGCTAGGGGGGTTAATACAGAGGCAAGGCTGAAAGGGCAGGGTTCCTTATATAGCTGCAGGAGGTCCACTATTGGTCAGCCAGGTCACATGACGAATACCTTTAATCCCAGGAAATGACACACGCTGGTGTTTAACAGAATCACCGCTGAACAGAGCGCCCAAATCTGCAACGGTAAGTAGAGAGGTGGCGGCGGCGCACGGCAGCTGCCAGTACAGTTAACACACATTGAAAATACTCTACTCTCCCTCCAAAGCTCTGTTACCCAGACTTCCGACTCACTTGGTTTGATCTCAGCTCAGAAATCTACGCAATATCTCTACTTGGTTGGTGGCCAAAATATGAGAAACCAAAATACTTGGCCGAAAACTCAGAGAAAATACAGAAACGGCAACATATTTCCTAAAGGTTTCAGGGGAGGTTACACAAATAAACTGATTAATGGTTTGCTCCAGTCAGATAAGGAATCCCACTTCAAAGTAGTCCCGACCGATCTTAACAAATCATTGTTACCGCAGCCAGTACAGCGCTGGTTGGGTTACCTCATGTAACATGGCCGGCTTGTCCAGCACAGAAAGACCCCATTCCTTTATTTGATTGGTTCTTTGGAGCAAAATTGGTTCTACGTTGAGACTCTGTTAGAACTCTGCAGGCTGCATAGAAACGTGTCTATCGTAGGACATTATGACATTTTTTTTAAATTCTTTATTTAAAAAATAAAATAAAATCATAAAACATCCACAACAGAAGTAACAAGGCAAACAATTGAGAACAGGAAGTAACGTTAAACATTTCTCAGCCATGATAACCAATAATCACCCAATATAAAGTCTGTAACAAAATAGTATAATAAAGCATCAAATGGCAATGAATTCCATACTATCTGAAGAGAAAAAAAGGGAGAGGCAGAGAAGAAGTTGAAAACTAGTGATGGCTGAAAAGTTCGCCCGGCGGACAGTTCGCAGTGAACATAGCATGTTTGCAGTTCGCAATGCCGGCGAACATTATGGTTGTTCGACCCGCCCCCTATACCTTATCATGGAGACAAAGTGCGACCCCTCCCCCTATTGTCAGGTGGGACAGTACAGCCAATAACACGTTTCCCTCCTGGAGGACACCCCCCCCCTTATAAAAGAAGCAGCCCGGCGGCCATTTTACATTTATCCTGTGTCTCCGGTACTAGATAGATAGGGAGAGCTGCTGCTGATTGAGGGATGGCTTAACTACTTTGCTATTATACTCCATCCAGTGATCTGTAACTATAGCTAAGGTGTTCTGTTACATGTAGTTCATCATTACTGAGCCACACAAGTCCTTCTCTGTGGGTGGGGTATGCTGTATTATACATTGCAGAGAGATCTGACTACATGTGACGCTCTGCAGAAGGTGCTGTCCGGTAACTTTTGGCAAAATCTTTCATCTTGATGTGATTTACGGCCATTAGACCTGAAGAAACAGCATTTTAAAAAATCCATATAATGGGGGAGAAGTTTAGCCATTGATCCCCCTCTGGCATGACATTGTCCAGGCTTTTTTTTTTAATTGGTATTTTGGCTACAAATATGACCTGAAGGTGTGAGAAGTTCGCCCTCCATTAAAGTTAATGTAGGTTCGCCGTTCGCATGTTCGCGGCGGGAATTTGCAGAAGTTCGACTTACCTGTTCGTGAACAGCTGCAGCTGATGTTCGGCCACCACTATTGAAGACTAGTGATGGATGAACTTCGGCCAGGTCCATTCGCGAACAGGTGGACTTTTAAAAAAGTCAGACGTCCGCCTGTTCGTGTTAAGAGACGTCACATCCGGTACCTGGAACACATAGTTCCTGGTTACGATTGCTGGATGTGACGTCACTGACGTCCATGCGCCATCTTCTCCATAGCTGTCACTGTCAGTGGCTGGGAATACGTCATTGACGTCACATCCGGTATCAGACATTAAAGTCCACTCCCTCCTATTCAGTTCCTGTCTAACTTACCAGGGAGAGGGTGTTACTCTCCCTTGTAATGTCCCACCCCGCGCACCATCTGCACAAGCGTGGTGGGAACTTAGGAGGGAGAGTGACGCTCCCCTCCCTTCTACCTCCGCCCAATTTCAAAATCCCGGGAAAAATCTGGGATTTTGTGCAATCGGGATTTGACCGGGAAAGTCACATAAAAAGCTTGACTTTCCCGGCCAAAACGGGAGGGTTGACAGGAATGTCTTCTTCCACACATTCCTTACACGGTGGGAGGGGTGTGGTAGCGGCCATTTTGAGCAGGAAATATAGAGAGTTTGGAGTTCAAGTGATGCCGATTATTGGCCAATTGACGTCATTAGAGAAGCAAGCTTTCGGGATATCGCAGATCCCTTCTTCAGGATTAAGCATGAGGAAGGGATCAGCGACATCCCGAAAGCTTGCTTCTCTAATGACTTCAGTTGGCCAATAAGCGGTATCACTTGAACACCAAACTTGCTGTATTTATCGATGGCTAACACGGTACAACACTCTACTGAGCAGGAAATATGGAAGAGTAAATATGCATAAGGAATTAAGTCATTAAAATAGAGAGGGAGGGGTTGGAGAGGGGAGTTGTCAGAATAGACTCATCTACTCCTCTAACTGCTCCTCATCTGCTGCTCCTCTCTGCAAAGCTCTACACTGGCTTCACATTGTCCAGAGAATC
>CM070038.1:2392809-2409809 GCA_036250615.1 Ptychadena robeensis | reverse complement strand
TGCGGAGGTTCGCGTTCGCCATTCGCGAACATCAAATTCCGGGTTCGCGCCATCACTAGCGGTAGATTGAAGAATAAATCTACAGGGCCCTGCCCTGAGCAGCGCCCAGACCTGACCAGCGCCCAGAGGCGGGAGCCTCTCCAGCCTCTGTGTCGGCCCAGCCCTGCCCTGACCAGCGCCCAGGAGCGGGAGCCTCTCCAGCCTCTGTGTCAGCCCGGCCCTGATTACATGTATGACATCCTTGTACTTAGCTCGCATGGAGTTCAGCTTTACTTTCCTAATCCTTTCACCTCTCCTCCCCTATGGTACACCTATACAAACCATTCCACTAGAAGAACCTATAGGAGATCGTATGACAAGTTCAGGACGAGGTCAATGTGAAAATGAATGTATTACCTTACACAGAGTGATGCAGGTGTGACAATAATTCACATGAACACGATACTCAGGATTCGGAGCCCTCCGGAAAAAAGATTAGGACAATAGCGATGCTTTCTGCCATTTATCTGCATCAGAAGGGAAATATTTAAATGATGATAATGCGTGTTGTCTCGCTCCGAGATATAAAATGCATTTTCATATGGTGAATTAATAGGCTGAAAGGAAAATAAAACTGTCATGCGCGAGCCAGAAATATCATTTAGGGATTTTGTGCAGAACGAAGAAATGAAACGTATTATTTCTGACAAAACAGCCGATAAAACAAGAAGAAGAAGATGAATCAAAAAAAAATTGTCAGAGATCACTACATATCCAAATCCTGCCACAGCTAACCAAGGTTGCCTATTCATTCGTAGAGATGGTGGAATTTCTCGACTTGCTGACTTTGTGAGCTGACTGCAAAGCCCCTGAACATGGTATCATCACTAGAGATGATCAAATTATTTTTCAGATATTCGACAATTTCGAGTTAATTGCAAAGCCCCTGAACATGGTATCATCACCAAACTTGCTGGAAATGTTCAGAAGGGTTGCAGGAACATTTGAAAGAAAAAAGTATGTCTCTAACACAAATAGTTTTTGCACAAATTAAGTTCAAATTCAAGTCAAAATGTCAAAAATTTTGAAAATTCGGAAATTCGACTTTAATTTTGAACTTAATTTATTCAAAAACTATTTGTGTTAGAGACAAACTTTGGTGATGATACCATGTTCAGGGGTTTTGTAATCAGCTCTGAAAGTTAGCAAGTCGAATATTTCGAGCATCTCTAATCATCACCAACATTGCTGGAGATGTAGAGAAGGGTTGGGGGAACAAAAAAGTTTTGCTCTAGCACACGTAGTTTTTGCATAAATTTATTTCGACTTTTGAAATTTTTACTTGACTTTGAACTTAATTTATGCAAAAACGATTTGTGTTAGAGCCATACTTTTTTTGTAGTATATCCCCAACCCTTCTCTACATCTCCAGCAAGTTTGGTGATTGTACCATGTATAGGGGCTTTGCAATTAACTCAAAATCGTCAAATTTCTCTATTCATTGGGGGGAGATGTGGTATAACAGGATGTATTTACTTGACCATAATACTAAAGATATGTACCATGTTATGGTTTGCATTTCCTAGGGGAGGCTATATAAAAGTCCAACTAAGTAGTGGAGTCAAACCCCATACAAACTTAATTTGTTCCCTAAAGTTGGCCATAGACAGGCAGATGATTTTTATACCATGCACGTTCCCACCAATTGGCCAGCGATTGGTGGGACAAAAATCAGGTGCGCCCACCTGGCAATATTGACCAGGAATCTGCCGCATGTCAGATCGCGTAGTTATCCAACATGCCGGTAAATTACAGATCCCATGATTTTTAATGGGGACAGCCATGAGTCATGACGTCATAGCGCATGGTTGATCTGCCGAGTATTCAGCAGCAAAATGACACGTCTATGCCTAAGCTTAAGAGTTGGTTGTAAGTGATACTATTTTATCCTTAAGAAATATTGAAAATACCAATAATGGACAGCCAGAGCTCAGGGGCACCCTCATCAGATGGTTATTTGACTGGGTGGGCAGCAGTGAGGAGTGGGTTAAATTTAAAAGGAAAGTGATGATTTTGTGGTTTAGCCTGTCCCCTTCCTCTTTGGAATTGACAAGCATGACCCACCCTGCCTCCTGTACTTTTGTCGTTTTCAAGTGTTATATTGGTATATGCAGGGCCACCGTCGGGGGGGGGGGACAGAGGGGACTCCCGGGCCCAGGCAGCTAGGGGGGCCCGACGATCAGCATGTAGGGGCCCCGGCCTCTGCTCAGTGCCAGCCCGGACTGCTGCTGTGTACGATGGCCTGATCCTGGCTGTCAGGCTGCTGCAACGGACATGCAGCACACTGGGACCGGGGGGGGGGTTTGGTGTTGATCACTGGTGACACGGTCGATTGGCTGGTGGAATTTTTCACCCTCCCCCCTGCTCAACAAATTCTGTCATGAGGCCCGGACATCTTTTTGCTGTACTGGGCCCCATGATTTCTGACGGCTGCCCTGGGTATATTGTATTTAAATATATCATGTTAACTAATTTGCTGTTATTATTGGCCTTTTTCTGTCACAGCAACTGGCAGCGTCCATAAAGAAAAATGTATGCATCAAGGTGATTTGGTGACATGCTGGTGGAAGTGATGGCCAGAGATGTTCGCTTTCCTTCTAGGCAGTGAACAGTACGGGTGTTCGACCGGAGAGAAGAAGTTTGTAATTCTTTCCGAATTCAGAAATGAAGAATTCTTTCACTAGAGACCAGGTAGAGAACCCGGCCTCTAGCAAAAGAGCGGCTCTGAAAACCGGAAGTGACGTCAATGGCGTCACGTCCGGCAATCGAAACCATGTACCGGAAGTGGTGTCACTGACATCACTACTGTTTTTTCCGATTCGAATTCCCTTCGAACAGGTGGGGAACTTGAATCTCCTCACAAACAGGTGGACGTCACACTTTTTTAAAAGTCTGATCCGCCTGTTCGTGAACAGACCTGGTTGATGTTCGGCCATCACTATCTGGTGGAGGGTCAGTCATCAGGATGGACAACTGTGAGCCTTTAAGAGGGCCAATGACCCAATTGGTTTGCTAAATGTTGGAAAATAGGTGTCAGGATCCAGGACAGAGGGAGCGACAGGCAACACACACTGACATCCAGGCAGAGGTATGTGGTAACAAATGGGTTTAATGTGGACTCACAATACAGGAACAAACAGGTGCAAATAATCCAGAGTTACGGAGTTTCCAGGGTTCAGGAGAAGAATGGGGAAAAATCAGCGCACTTTATAGCCCTAAGGAGTATGAGGCAGGTGTGCTCCACCCAGCCCACGCTTGCAGGGAGCCCCCTGCTGGTGAATGTGAATCAACCCACGGAAGGGCAAGCACAGTGCCACCAGCAGGCGGTAACCGGTATAGCAGGGGTCCTCACAATAGGAGTCATAGTTATTCAGGAGTACCCACGAGCTGGTTAAGGTTTGAGGCTGGTGGTTGGTACTGGTTTTGGGGGGTTAGTGATTTCCCAGAAATTGGGTGGCCCATTTTATATTCCACTTCTCATCGAATTTGTTGTCATGAGTCTTTATTTACTAAGTGTGAAGAGAAATTTGGCTGGTATGAGTTTTTCTCTCACCGAACATATCAGTGATGCAATTTTTCCAATATGGCTGCTGGAGAACAAAATGGAGGAAGCCCCATGGCTTCCAAAAAGTTGTTCTCCGCTGAGGATTTATTTGGTCCACACCCATCCAGAGTTTCATGACAAAGAACATCATCTCTATGAAGGTTCCAGTAGGATTCGCTTTCTATGGTATGAAATTTGACTTGATATGAATGGGACAAGCTGTCTAACATTTGTGGGCCGGGTGGATATGATATGAGGATATGAACACAGGCCATGCAAGTGTCACAGAGGTACAAATACAGAATAGTAGATTTTATTTTAAATACCTTTGATTATGTAATCATTATTCTGCATTTATAGCTACAGCACACTTATATGCTTTGATCAACCAAGACAGAGAAGTCCCGCACTCCGGAATAAAGGTCCAAAAAGTAATCAAAAAATTCTCAAATAACCAAATTGTCGTCAAATCCCAATTTGAATATTTGAGCTCAACACTAGTGCTGCCGTACCTGCAAAAAGCGACTCTTTAAAACTTCCCCAGATCTTCTGTGATTTTAACTTTGAATGCAAACAATAAGTATTATTCGTACACTTCAGGATAGCTGAGGAAATTGCAGATCCCACCAATGCAGAAGAAAATAAGAATACAGAGACCCGGACTGTGTTGTGAGGACCTCAGCTGTACCGGGTACCGCCTGCTGGTGGCACTGTGGTGCCCTTCCCTGGGTTGTTTCCCTAGTACGGCAGGTGGCTGCTTGCAAGTGTGGGCTGGGTAAAGGACACCTGTTTAATTAGCCTGAGGGCTATATTGGTGCGCACTGGCTGAGCATTATACCTGGATATCTCATATGTAATCTGTACCTGATCCTCACTATGAACCCTGGATTATCTGACTTATCTGAACTCTTGCCCCCTGCATTTGGATCTTTAGTGTTCTGTTTTTTTGTTTTTTTTGCTGTAAGTGAAAGAAAGAAATGATATATTTATATATATATATATATATATATATATATATATATATATATATATATACTCATATATGTGCATATATTATCATATACCCTCATGGGGGTCAGCATACTAATATTGCATCAAAAAAAAGCAGAATCATCCCCTAGGATAGACTATGTAATACTTGCTGTTTTTTTTTGTTTTGACAGCCTGCCGAGCCGATCCTGGCTTCCTCTATCAGCGAGATGTCTGGGTCCTGAGACAGCCACCCATGCTGGATCACCTACCAGAGTGCCTGGCTCCTCCTTGGGTCCAGACTGGTCTTGCCCAGTGTCCCTTTCCATCCTTGCAGTCTGTGAGTTTAATTTCTTGAAGTGTGTGTGGCTACCCATGTTGTTGAGTTGATGTGAGAATTGAACATGCTTATTGTGACATTGACACACATATATTTTTATTCATATTTAAGACAATTGTGACAAGTGTTTAATTGGAATCAGGATACTTCCACCCTGAGGAAGCCCATAGACAGGGCGAAACGCATCAGTGCACGGAGTAGACTCACAATCGACCATGATGGAAGGGGGTGCAGGTACCGGGGTGATACAGTTGTAACACCCGGACTTTGCACCCCTCAGCAGCCTATGCTCAGGTTTTAATGTTTTATATTGTAATTGTACGGCTTATGATGAATAAATGGCAAGGGTGATTTTTACTACTTTTGTGTTTTGTATAATAATGCCTTAAAAGTCCCCACTAGGAATCAGCCTAGTGATATTGTGATAAGTAACCTGGACACCCTTTGTTTTTGTATTGTTGAAGTTGGGATAGAACCCCAATTCCATTTTCTAGTTTTATATTGAATGTAAATTCAGTATAATCAGCATGTTATATATATATATATATATATATATATAAAGCATGCTGAATTGCTAAATCCTAACTTAATTAATATATATTAAAAATAACCTTACCTCAAGGATATCAGCAATCAGTGAGTTAGAAGTTTTCTCATATTTCTCTTTTATTTCCATGACTCTCTCCATTCTTCATTGCGAATACACAAAATTGAGAAGTTTAACTAAATTTTGCATTGTGTAGTTGGCACTTAAGAATTTCCAAAGTTCTTTTATACAATTAAAGCAATAAGGATATAGCAATACAGTGGATTTAAATTATCTTTCAAAAAAGTGTGTGAGGAGTACAGAGCTGAAATATGGAATTTAGAAACCACAGGTTTGTACACATTTAACTTTAAATAAGTCAATAAATTATTACCTCTTATTGGACATGCGGGCATATTAATAAAATATATTGCAGAGCCTCAGGATACAGAATTTCTCCTTCTTTTATTTCTAAGAGCCGATAGATTCAGTATCTTCTAGGGATACACGTGTTGCGTCTAAATGCTGCTATCGGCAACACTGCCACAAATCTCCAAGAACATCAAATCTCAGGAAAGAAAAGGGTCAGCTTATAAACTCTCCACCCCACCTCTCCTTCCAAAAATACCCAACACCCCTCAATGCAACAGAAATGATATTGTATGTAATCTTGGATCTTTTTTTGAAAATGCAGCTCAGGCAAGACAATGCAAGAAATTTACAAGAGCGGATTTCACTGAAGGGTTCAGAAACGGCTTTAGATGATCACTTTAATAATGCAAAATGCTTTATAAGGCAATTGTTTGAGGTTTTTGTAATGGTAGCAGGCCCTAAAAACTTGCTTTGGGTGCCTTAAAGCTGAATGTTGTGTTATTTAGCAATAGGGTTATACAAAGGGGTTCATCAACAGCAAATAGCTGTTTAATATATATATATATATAAAGATATATTACGTTGTAATACTTTAACTTTTTCAGAAGTAAAAAAAAGATATATATATATATATATATAATTGTATATGAAATTTTAAATGAAATATGATTTTAATATGAAATTATTCTTATTATGATTATTTTTAGTTTACACTGAATTTGTATTAATATATATAATTTTCATTGTAATAAATTATATAATAATAATAATAATAATTGTATTATTATTATTTTATATTATTAATTTATTAATATTATTATATATATTTTTATATATATAATTTGACTCAAACTCAAAAGGCTTTATATATCATTATATATTTAGTTGTAATAAATTAATATATCATTGTTATTATTATTATTATTATTATTAATATTATTATATATATTTTATATTTTCATATATATATAATTTGATTCAAAAGGCTTTCTTTAGACCTGGAATAGATGCCAATGTAATATTTAGCAAGGAATCATCATTTTTAATAAAAAGGGAAAATTGCAGTAAAGGACAACATGGCAATGTAAAATCGAAATTTGAATTACATTTAAATGAGCAAGACTAGGTCTCTTCAGGATTTGGGAAATACTCCACCTGTTCATCTCTTATTTAAAGGACAATGAGTGCACATTTATGGAAGCTCCACCACTCCACTTGCTCTGTTGAGAAGGTAATTGATGATATGGACTTTTGTGAAGAGGGTTCGGAAAATCCAACATCCTCAATAAGCACAATGGGATAGGTGATAGCCAGAGTCTGGTCATAGTTAGTGGGGTAGAAGGTCCACGTGTCTCCAAACCTGCTGTGCTGGAACAGGCTTGCATCTCTACTGCTACCATAACCTCCCACATCTATATACAGGAAGTGAATGTGTAATCTGCAGCCACAACTGCAACTATATATACTATATACTATATATATAATTATATATTTAATTGTAATAAAGGAATATATAATATTATTATCATCATCAACATCATCAATATTATTATTTAGTGTATTATTGGTAACATTTATTTATACATACCTGTATATATATATAACATTTTGTTAAAACGGCTTTCTTTAGATCTGGAATAGATGGCAATCTAATTTTCAGCAAATAATTAAAAAATCACCATTTTTTATAAAAAGGGAAAATTGCAGTAAAGGACAACAGTGCAATGTAAAATCGAATTTTAAATTACATTGAAATGAGCAAGGCTAGGGCTCTTCAGGATTTGGGAAATACTCCACCTTTCCCTCTCTTATTGAAAGGACAATGAGTGCACATTCATAAAAGCTCCACCACGCTACTTGCTCTGTTGAGAAGGTAATTGATGATATGGACTTTTGTGAAAAGGGTTCAGAAAATCCAACATCCTCAATAAGCACAATGGGATAGGTGATAGTCAGAGTCTGGTCATAGTGGGGTAGAAGGTCCACGTGTCTCACAACCTGATTCCAAACCTGCTGTGCTGGAACAGGCTTGCTCTACTGCTACCATAACCTTCTATATACAGAAAGTAAATGTGTAATCTGCACCCACAACTGAAAATCTATCTCATATCTATCCCATATCTATCTATCTATCTATCTATCTATCTATCTATCTATCTATCTATCTATCTATCTATCTATCTATCTATCTATCTATCTATCTATCTATCTATCTATCTATCTATCCCATATCTATCTATCTATCTATCTATCTATCTATCTATCTATCTATCTATCTATCTATCTATCTATCTATCTACATACTTATATATTTACTTTTAAGAAATTAATATATTACTATTATATAGTCGATTTAATTTGATTTAAAGGCTTTCTTTAGATATGGAATAGATTGCAATCTCATTTATAGCAACAAATTAAAAATTCCCCATTTTTTATAAAAAGCTCAATTTAAGCAATGTAAAATTTTACCTTAACTTAAATGAGCAAGTCTAGGTCCAAATGTACAAGCTACAAGCACGGGCTGTGGATTTGCAACAATATTTATCATACTGCCAATGGCACAGCAATGTAAATGTGTAAAAGTTTTTTTCATCAGGGATTAGGAGGATTAGCCACTGTTTTCCTAACTTTAAATGTATTTATTGTGATGTCCACCTGTTTATGGGAAGATTGAAATTCCCTGCCTGTTTGTCACTTCCGGTACCTGGAACGCACAGTTCCCAGTTTTGATATCCGGACATGACATCACCGACATCACTTCCAGTTTACGGTGTTTTTCTTTCACTAGATACCGAGTTTTCTACCCAGTCTCTGGTGAAAGAATTCTTCCTCTGATGGATTCGGCCAGCAAAAGAAAAGTCACCTTCTTCTCGTCTGTGAACAGGGCCGGCTGAACACCTGTACTGTTCGTCGGGAGAGGAAAAGGAACATATTACGTTTGTGGCTGAACTGTCTGCCTTGCGATAGTGATAATGATATAAGTGAATGTAAGTCTTAAGGTAGCCATACACATGCCGATTTCCCACACGATTTCTGGTTGATCGATTCCGGGCGCGTGCACGCCAATCGATCGTTGAGGAATCGCGTGAAGCCCACCTTGCCCAATCGACCACGCACGATCGATATGGGGCCCCGAATCGGATCAGCCAGAGAACCGACCTGTTGGTTCCTTCAGATCGATTCGGGACCGATCGGGCACGTTGGTGGTGGACCACAGATCGACACCCATCCTGATGAGGTCATGGCCGATTGACGGACATTGGGGAGTCTGATCGATCGGGCACGGAATCGTCCAGGAATCGGTGGCCTAAGGTGGTATGGCGCGATCGGACAGACGTAATTGGCCGATCGATCGCCCATACGATTCCCTCTGGCATCGCCGGAATCGATCGGATGGGTGATCGATCGTTCATGGAATCGACACATGTATGGCTAGCTTTATAGTTTCTAGAGATGGTGGAAATTTTTCAACAAGCTGACTTTGTGAGTAGCGTTGATCGTGAATATTCTAATTGTGGATTATTATACAGTATATTATATTATATATATTATACATACATTATATTATTGCGAAAATTGGCACTTTGAGAATTCACAAAGGTCTGGAATACAGTGCTATATCTTCATAACCAGGAATATGCAAGAATTTTTTACATCAGTACCCAGAACTACGGTGCATTGCGTCTGCAATGTGCGCATGTACAAGTGCTGATTTGAGCAATGTAAGTAATAATGACTGGAGATCACGAATTCTCGGATTCACTTATTAATCACAAATTAGGTGAAAATGTTGCGATGTTTTGTGAACACGAATATTGCCTATGCTGCTCATCACTATTTGTGAGTTAATTGCAAAGCTCATGAACATGGAATCATCACCAAAACTGCTGGAGATGTAGAGAAGGGTTGTGGGAACATTACACAAAAAGTATTGCTGTAGGACCTTCTTTTTTGCATAAATTCTGTTCAAATTCAAGTCGTAATTTTTGACTCAAAACATTTTGACTTGATGTTCCCATGAAGTGATGATACCAATGTGAGGGACTTTTCAATTCTCTCCCAAAGTCAGCTAGTCTAGTTAAAAAAAAATGGAATTGTTTGTGGTCGTTAATTTGCATATTTTTTTAATCCAAATGGAGGACACAATGAATTACACTGTTTATGTCAACATGCCTACATAATGACATTTCAGAAACTGAAGAAGAAACTGCCCAACACATGGGGTGGCTAGTCCAAGAGAAAGGTAGGTCATTGGAATTTTTATCTCTTGAATAGTGTTGAGCTGGAATATTCCAATTGTGAATATATTCGATAAATATCAGCTATTCGAGAATTCGGGAATATGTCGACGGATATTCGGAATTCCGAATATTCACGATATTATGCATTGGGAAGCTTATGGCCATGTATTGCGATTTTATATTATATTAAAATAAATACACCATTCATTTTGAAGGTAATCACAATGGGATTATAAATGCGAATATATTTTCGTAATGTATGGCCAAACACTTGAATATCCGTGAATATCGAATTGAATATTAGTAGGATTATTTGCAAAATATTGCGAATTCGAACATTGCCTATGCCGCTCATTACTGCTCTTGAATAAAATCAAATGTATTATGTAATTAATTTATCGAATAATAATAATAATAATAATAATACATAAATATAATTGAATAATAATACATAAATATATAATTAATGCATATATCTAATAAATAATCACATACATACAATCCATAATTTTTTTTCCAATAAATCGCAAGACAAAATTCAGCTTCAAAAACACATCTTCCGAGGGCCCCCATACACCTTTAGATTTCTCTGTCAGATTACCTTAAGTTCTCCTTTTGTTTTACCAAAACCATGTAATATGAGGGACTTTCTAAACCATCAAGTCTACCTGTGTTCAATCGCAGAGGACCCGGCACTACATAGTTGTTGGTAGATCTAAAGGATATCTGACAGAGAGATATAAAGGTGTATGGCCAGCTTTAGTATTGCCATTTTGAGCAACCCTCACCATTAAAGTTTATATTAAGATGTAATAAAAAAATAAATTTAATCTCCAAAAACAGGAAACCCTAGAATAGAAAAAAGGATCAAGCCAACAGAAACATAAACAATATAACCCCGAAATATATAAAAAATCTAATAAAACCCTAAAGCAAAAGCCCCTCTGTTTTTTTTTTAGAAAGGGAAGCTATTTATATATATATATATATATATATATATATATATATATATATAGTAAAAAGTTACTGTTGACATAAAATTTAGGAAAACATTAAATAAAATCCGCCAACATAATGCTTTCTTGGCCAATAAAAACTGGCCATTCTAAGCAAGTTTAAGTAAAATTTCCAGACCCTAATCTTTCATTGGGCCATACGTCTACTTTTCATTCGGCCCAACGTTTGATACACTCTCACTATTACTGCCCTGTGCCCCAAATTTGTGAGGGGTAGACTTATCCATGAGTCCACATTTTGGCCATTCTAAACCCATTGGCCTGAGTCTAAAGCCAGTTCAAACCCTTTGTAGTACGTTAGGTTTTTGTGTTTTTATTAATTTCTCCTCTAAATCTGCACATACATTTGTAGTGGAAAATCCAAACCAAAATCCCAATTTTTTATTTTTTTTTACATATTGCTTGACTTTCTCAAGGTTTCGAAGCCCAACACAAAGGGGTTAAACATCAAACCGTTAAAACGATGCATAGAAACCTGTAAAACAAGATGCCTCCTGCTATTAAACAATGATCCGTGTTATAACAATGCGCACAAATAAAAGAAAGGAAAAATCAATCACGACCGATTTCTAAATGAAGTCATCCATTCCAAGGGTACGCCAATAGAGTCTAAGCTTCCTACTTCATCTCCGGCACTTTAATCTGCGCTCAAGGTTATCCTGCGGCGCCGTGGCCATTAAGCGCTTCGTATTCTGATGACCGCTCAATCAAGAAAATAATGTGAAATTCTTTATATTAAAACCCACTTCAGACACCATGAAAGAATACCACCCACAATGGGTGTCACACCCTCCCGAGTATTAGGGGTGACTCATTATCAAATTCTGCCGCTAATGCGCCATCCCCAATTCCATTAAAATTCCACGAATTCCATGAATGTCTTTGTCGATGATGATGACACCTACTCATTGGTGACCCGTAAAAATTCAGCTGAGGGGTCTCCGAAAGTCACCCTGTCTATGGATTCACAAAGTAAGTTACATATTTGGAACCATTACTTAGATATGCTAAGGACAAGTGCTGTAGGCCCCGGGGAATTATTTGCTCATTCATTAACGTGGCTTTTGTAAATGAAAGTCAATAAACATCTGCGCAGGTGGAAAGAAAAAATGGCTTTTGGTCCGCATTTCTTTATATACTTTTTTTTTTTCTTGAGGTTTTAATCTTCCATTATATTGGCTGACAATGGGCCGGATTTAAAATGCTAAAAGTAATGAGGAAACTATTTAAAGGCAAGGCTATGCTCTTGGGAGATGTTTTTCATGCATCTAAGCATTGACCAAAGCCACCACTGACCAAGGACAGATGGCAATCTACAATATTCTACATAAAGAAGCATAAAACTCCCATTCACTCTACAAAATTCACCATTTTTTTTATGACAAAGCTCTCTGATCCTAATCTGAATGGAACGATGCATCTTCAGAAATTATTTACAACAGTTAAGCACCTTCACCCTGGAAAAACCATTTCGAGTTTTGTTTTTGACCCCCTTTTCTTGTGCTTTTATATTTATGTCTTCCGTCAAATCTGAAATCCTGCCTTTAGAAAGAATGAGACCTCAAAACAGCGAATAGGTTTAACGATTTACGGAAATGACAGTAGAATTCTATGTAATTTGTAAGTAAAACATCGGATGAAGTTCGAACACCTTTTCCCCCGTAAAATATGGGGTTACTTCAACAATTCATTCGTGGAGACGTGTAGATTCCAGACGAAAAATGTATAAAACCATCACTTTTTTGATACATATCAATTAAAAAAAGAAAATTAGGAAGATTACAGACCTGGAGCCAAAAGACAGAGACCTAGGCAGAGGAACTGCATGACAGTCAGCTGGAATACTAAGGGTTAGTAAACCTTATAAACATACTTAGCTATGTTGTTTATGGTATCCATGTTATGTTATTGTGGGATCTTGTTCCAGCTCTACCAGATAGGTTGGCTCAGTTGCTAGGCGGGGAGAGAAGGGGAGAATTCACCGCAATTCGTTCGGAGGATAGTGTGTGTCGGATGATTTTCCTGGCCTCCCTCAATTTTCATTGTTTTAGAAAATGTTGATGTATTCCTTTGTTTTCAGGTTTAAAAACTTGTCATGGCAGCTGCTGGGTTGTAAGACCCTTGAAGGTGGTCTGGTCATGGAAAAGGTCATTGGAAGGGACCGTCGTAGGTTTGGAGTCCCACTCTTTGTTAAGGATGTCAGAGTCAGGGAACTAGTTGTGTAAGGTGGTATCTGCATGTTATTGTAATTGTCTCCGAGTCAGTGTAGTGCGGCTGGAGGCCGATGTATTGGGTGATGCAGATACAGGCTGCTTGGTGTCGGTGTAGTGCGGCTGGAGGCCGATGTATTGGGTGATGCAGATACAGGGTGCTGGGTGTCGGTGTAGTGCGGCTGGAGGCCGTTGTATTGGGTGATGCAGATACAGGGCGCTGGATAACGGCCTTCAAGGGACCTTCATTGTATCTTTAACGGTCTGTGTAATGATTGGTAAACATTATATTCTGTTAGTTACGTTCGTAATAAAAGGGGTCCGGGCCATTTACACCCAATCTGTCTGAGTCTCAATTATTCCAGTTAGGTTTTGATGAATGAATGTTGAACAATTCAGACAAAAGGGACGGCTATCTTGTATGCCCGAGACATGAATGTGAACAGCTCTGTAACTCAGACCTCCCAGACACTCAGTGCTTCAGTTTATCGCACCCCATCAAATTTGATCCACGTAGTGACAATCATCTTAAAGCCCTGGGAACAAGACCTGTTCCTGTCGTTCTCGGGTGAAGAATGGGAACAGATTTGTATGCTAACCTCAAAAGGGCCAATTACTGTACGCACACAAGAAAACAACTGTATAGTGGACCTACCACCTCCCATTCCGCCTTCTATTATCGGCACCAGAGCAGATTGGATGTCAAATGTAAAAAAAAATAAACTTACTAGAAGAGTCTTACTCTTCTATCTTGAAGCCTGGAGGGCCGGACTGTCCAGGCATGGTGGCACAGGAGCAAGCAGACAGGAAAGGGGCCGCTGTTCCTGGACAAAGTGATATATACGTTTTTTTTTGTTTAAATCCACTTTAAGATCCGTACCAAATGGTATAGAGCTTCCACTACGCTTAGTAGAATGCTGCCAAACATCTAGTGCTAATATCTTGGAAATCTCTGGACATTCCAACCCTAATGGATTAGTTAGTAGTGATGAGCGCCATAGGCAATATTCGAATTCACAATATTTTCAGAATAATTCTACTAATATTCTATTAGATTAGATTTGAGTGTCCATGCCCGGTACAATATTAGAGATCGGGTGTCTCTACCCGCAAAGCTTCAGATTAAGGCTTAAGCCCCCCATACACCACATACAATTACCATGCAACTTCTGTACAACCAACTTTTCTTCTACCAAAACCATGTAATAGGAGGAACTTTCTACACCTTCCAATCACTATGTATTCTATCAGGGAGGACCCGGCACTACATAGCAGTGATATATACCCTCCAATCACTATGTATTCTATCAGGGAGGACCCGGCACTACATAGCAGTGATATATACCTTCCAATCACTGTGTATTCTATCAGGGAGGACCCGGCACTACATAGCAGTGATATATACCTTCCAATCATTATGTATTCTATCAGGGAGGACCCGGCACTACATAGCAGTGATGTATACCTTCCAATCACTATGTATTCTATCAGGGAGGTCACTATACTACATAGTTGTTGGTAGGTCTCATGGAAGTTGTATGGAAGAATCTGAAGGTGTATGGGGGGCTTTAGGCTCCATGTGTTAAAACCCTGCATTTGACGTATGTCAAACGCAGAAATGTTGATGAATCCATTGAAAGTCAATGGATGTGTCTACACATCCATTGGTGTGCTCCGTCTTGCGTTGCGTTAAAATCAACTCAGAGCACTGCGTTGATATTAATGCAACATTTGCCAACACAAGTATGGGTGCATTGAAACACCCATATAAAATTAATTGAATGTCTATAAATTCAGTCTGATGTGATGTCCATGACATAAACACAAGAACAATATTCAGTGCCTGTCACATCCCCATATACAAGACTTTCCAGTGTTCTGAGATATTCTCCGATCCGTACAACTGAGAAGCCCTAGTTTAATCCTTTAAATTCAAGGTGGCAGGGTTAGGCGTTGGGGGTGTTAAGGTTTGGGGGTTAGGAGTGTTAAAGTTAGGCTTAGGGGATTGGGGAGGTTAGATATATATTTTTTTAATATCCAGATTAATAACTAGTGTTGAGCGAGAATATTTGAAATTCTAATATATTCAACGAATATCCGACATTTGAGAATTCACAATATTTCACGAATGTGCGCTTGGATATTCGCAATGGCGGATAATCATCATACAGTATTATGATTCAACATAGAGATGGTCGAATGTTTTTTTTAAAAAATTTGACAATTTCGTCAATTTCGAGTTAAATGCAAAGCCCCTGAGCATGGTATTATCACCAAACTTGCTGAAGATGTAGAGAAGGGTTGGGGGTATACTACAAAAAAGAAAGCATGTCTGTAACACAAATAGTTTTTGCTCGAATGAAGTTCAAAGTCCAAAAAAATTTGAAAATCAGAATTTTGACTTTAAAACTCCATGTGCTAGAGCAACACTTTTTATTTTCAAAAATTTTCACAGCCCTTCTCTACATCTCCAGCAATTTTGGCGATGATACCTTTTTCAGAGGCTCACAAAGTTAGCAAGTCGAAAAATTCGACCATCACTAATTCAACATTGTTTACCGGCATACATCACGCATATTTGTGCGCTAGAGATGCTCGAAATATTCAACTAGCTAACTTTCAGAGCTGATTGCAAAGCCCCTGAACATGGTATCATCACCAAACTTGCTGGAGATATAGAGAAGGGTTGGGGGAACATTTGACAGAAAAAAAGTATGTCTCAAACACAAATAGTTTTTGAATAAATTAAGTTCAAAATTAAAGTCGAATTTCCGAATTTTCAACATTTTTACTTGACTTTGAACTTAATTTGTGCAAAAACTATTTGTGTTAGAGACTCTTTTCTTTCAAATGTTCCCCCAATTGGTGGGTCGATCGGCCGGAAAAATGGGTACAAATCGGGCTGTGTATGGTTACCTTTAGATCACATAATGCACAAGAGAAGCTGGTTCTCAAATCTGCGAATAATTGCGAACAGCCACGCGCGATGTTAGGCAATAGGATACAGTTGAATCTAATTTTACGAATTTCAAATGTTCCTTAATATATTCGTGAAATGACGCAAACTCGAATATATCATATGCTGCTCAACACTACTAGTGATGGCTGAACAGTCTGCTAGGCTGACAGTTCGCCAAGAACATAACATGTTTTCTTCCCCCGGGGTACAGTATGGGTGTTCAACCCGCCCTGTTCACCGGTGGTAAGAAGGTGACTATTCTTGCACTAACCAGATCAGGAAGTGGAACCAGTGGACCAGTGGAAGAATTCTTTTACCAGAGAGCGGGTAGAGAACCCAGTCTGGATATCAAAACCGGGAACTGTGCATCTAATGTACTTGAAAAGTCAGATCCACCTGTTTATAGACAGATCTGGCTGAAGTTCGGCCATCACTATTAATAAACCCCTAAACTTCACCCCCAAAACTCACCCCTACTATCAAGCGCCACTCCCCTTAACCCTATACTTAACCCCCCCAAACCCCTAACCTTGACACCCAAATTTGTAAGATTAACCCTCTAATTTTGAAAATCTAGGGCTATCTGCCCATGCAGAGTTTTAAGGGAAGGAAAATATCTCAAAACACCGGCATTTGAGGACAAAGAGAATGTGGTGTTTTCATTACAGTTGGGTAGAAATGGTTGAATTTTTTCCACCAAATTCGACCATTTAGACAATTTTGAGTTAATTGCAAAGCCCCTAAACATGATATCAACACCAAACTTGCTGGAGATGTAGAG
>CM070038.1:2148378-2158526 GCA_036250615.1 Ptychadena robeensis | reverse complement strand
CATTTTTGAAAAAAAAATTGACCATCTCCCCCCCTCCCCCCATATATTTTGGGTTGTTATAACTTTTTCTTTTTGCATCTCATAAATATCCGCCGTATCGGCAGCAAAGCAGACACTCCGAGAGACTACCACCCAGGGGAACTTATAATGGAGCAGACACAGAATAAATGACATATAAGTGGTAAATTCCAATTTCACGTTCCGTGCTCCTGACTCCGGCAGTTAATTCTGAAACAACACCCCGAGGTCAGGCGGGATTGGACTCCGTGCCACCGTATGACAAGGCCGTCCTATTTATTTCAGTTTTTCTTCGGGGCTGCGTTCCTGCTAGAGAACGTGGAGAAAACACACATCTTTTACAGTCTGTTAGTCTCTGTCACCAGCGCACGCCTGCGAATATCTGCGTGAGACGGTGGCGCGGTCTGCGCTCTCTGCCCACAGGATAGGACTGGTGGCTGCGGCTTTCTACTGGAAAATATCATGACAAAGCCCCGGGAAGCACTTTCTCCGAACAGATTGAGCTGTATTTATTTTCTATTGTCCCAGAAAAGATCGCAGAACCGTCTGTACGCTTCACTTGTACGGCGAAAGGGCCTGATAACACGCGCACTGAGACGCGGCGGCTAAATCTGGGATTTCATCAATTTGTTTCATTGCTGTGAAGGAAATAATAATGATCAAATGACAAACATAAGGTGACCTGTCAGACTCAGACTTTCTCTGCTGAAGTCATAAGTTCCCCATACACATAGCCATTCTTTCTCGATAGATGAGGGACCGACTGCAGTGTGATGGCGTTGTAGTGACCCGAGAAGTGGTCACATAACTGTAATATATGTGCTGTACAATATATGATGTATAATGCTAATATTAATCTGTGTATCCCCTTAAGGGTTGCACCTGTTGTTTACGGAAAGCTGGTACCATGTCTGGGTGTGTACTTTCATCCTTCCCTCCAAAATGTAACAAAGATATTCCTGCCCAGTAACAGGCCTTAGGCCATCCCCATTCCAAGGACATAAATAGAAGTCCTTTGGAATCTTCCCGGCTTTTTCCCGGCTTCTTCCTGTGACTCCTGTGATGACTACAGGTCTCCAGCGTTACACCCTGGAAAAGGTCCCCAACACCCAGCCATTGGTCCAGCGGCTCGTGAACAACACAGTTTGAAAACGTCTTATCCTGTTTTTTAAACGCGCTCCCATTCATTCTCTATGGCCACGGTCAGGGGTGATTGGACGTGAGTCCTGTCCTGTCTGTCTGTCCAGAAAAACATGCCCAAACGCAACCGATCTCTGATCGATGTCTGATCGCGGGCTAGCAATCACCGCACTGCGATTAGGTCATGTTTCCACTTCTGTGATTGCCCACGGTTTGAATGTCAGCGCAGTGCATGCATGGACCTGTAGGCAGGAAGTGGGTGGTAACAAGATGTCCTGTCTCACCCCCGCCTCTTCCTGACTGATCCTCTGAATCTGTGTAGCTCTCCTTACACAAGACGCTCTGCGGGGAGGTTGATACTGTTCTTATCTAGAAAAGGGGCCGCCCTAGGGAAGGTTTGGGACCCACTGTCTTATATGTATACAGTATATATACAGTTGCAAGAAAAAGTAAGTGAACCCTTTGTAATTACGTGGACTTTTGCATGAATTGGTCATAAAATGTGCTCTGATCTTCATCTCAGTCACACCAATAGAAACACTGTCTGCCTAAAAAATACTACACACACATTCTATGTTTTCATGTAGTTTTCTTTTCTTTTTTTTATTGAACATTACAAAAACAGTCACAGTACAGAGGGGAAAAAGTATGTGAACCCCTAGCCTAATGACTTCTCCAAAAGCAAAGTGCAGCCAGGAGTGAGCCAACCTTGAGTCCAATCAGTTTGATGATATCGGATGTGATGCTGAAAGCTGTCTGGCCCTTTAAAAACACACACCAGTTTGGGGTTTACTGGTTTCAAGAAGCACTGTCTGATGTAGACCATGCCTCGCAGAGAAGAGCTCTCAAAAGACCGAACATCAAGAATTGTTGACTTGCATGAAGCTGGAAAGGGTTACACAAGTATCTCAAAAAGCCTTGATGTCCATGTGTTCACAGTAAGACAGACTGGCTACAAATGGAGAAAGTTTAGCACTGTTGCTACTCTCCCCAAAACTCAGGTATTATTATTATTATATTATGATCTAAGCGCCAACATATAGCAGCAGCGCTCATGTCCAAACATTAGATGGAGATACAACATAACAGCACAATACCAAGTACAGGAAGGACACAGGAGTAGGAGAGAAATAGAGAAAACCTGCCGGACGAGGCTTACATCTAATAGGTGGGGAAACAAGGATAACACCTAGGCGGGGGGATGGGACTGTCATGGGGTGATTGTTAGGAAGAGAAGATGGATGAGGCCACAGTCTGAAGAGGGGGGTTTTATGGCTTTTTTAAAAGTGCAAAAAGAGGAGGAGCAAGGTATTCTACTGGGGCGGAGAGAGAGAGAGTTCCAGAGAGTATGGAGCGGTCCTAAAGATAGTCTGGAAGGCCGGGGAGGGGATGTTATAGTAGCAGTTGGAGAAGAGAGACGCGGTAGGGGGGCAGTGTGGGGGTATTTGGTTTCCATGGAGAGATGGAAGGAGGCACAGGACGGCGTACTAAGTCTGTGGGACAGTGAGGATATATTAGTAAACCCGGTTGGAGATTGTAAGGAAGGACAGGAGGTCATGGGGGACATTTAGGGGTGTCTTATGTACGATGGGTTGGAGATGTAAAGGGGACAGGAGGTATGTGGGGACATTTAGGGATGTATTTAGATGTACCAGGGGTTGGAGATGTTGTGAAGGAGGACAGTGAGGTGTGGGGGGACAGTTAGGGGTATATTTATGTACAGGTTGGAGATGTAAGGAGGACAGGAGAGTGTGGGGAATATTTAGGGGGGTTTGATATTTATGTACCAGGTTAGGAGAGGTAAGGAGGAACAGAGAGTGTGGGGGAAAGTAGAGGGACAGTGAGGGGATGATATTTATATGTACCAGGTTGGAGATGAAGGAGGAACAGATAGGATGTGGGAACAGTTTAGGGTATAGTTGATGTACCAGGTTGGAGATGTAAGGAGGACAGGAGATGTTGGGGGACAGTTAGGGTATATTTGATTGTTACCAGGGTTGGAGATGTAAGGAGGACGGAGGTGTAGGGGAAGTCAGTTGAAGTTTAATGTAGTTTTTGTTTGTGTATTTTTATTATGTACAGGTGGAGATGTAAGAGGACAGGAGGTTGTGTTGGGTCAGTTAGGGTGTTGTATTGTAGTACCAGGTGGGAGATGTAAAGGAGGGAAGGAGAGTTAATGAGGAGTCAGTTAGGGGTATTATTATAGTACAGGTTGGAGATGTAAGGAGGACAGGAGGTGTGTGGGACATTTAGGGGTGTATTTATTGTACCAGGTTGGAGTATATAAGGAGGAAAGGAGGTGGGTGGGGAGGGGGACAGTTAGGGTTGGTTTTGTATTTATGTACCGGTTGAGATGTATAAAGGTAAGGAGGACTAGGAGTGTGGGACATTTAGGGGTGAGATTATGTACAGGTTGGAGATTGTAAAGGAGGAAAGAAGAGGTGTGTGGGACAGTTAGTAGGGTTTATATTAGTGTACCAGATTAGAGATGTAAGGAGGAACAGGAGATGTGGGGGGCAGTATTGTGAGGTGGTGTATTTATGTTACAGGTTGAGAGATGTAGGAGGACAGGATGAGTGGGGAAAGTTAGGTATATTATTGTACCAGGTTGGAGATGTAAGGAAGGAGGTGATGGGGTTGCATATTAGGGATATATTTATGGATCAGGTGGATTGATGTATGTGTAAGGAAGTGTGTGTGGTGGGACAGTTAGGGCTAATATTATGTACAGTTGGAGATGTAAGGAGGACAGGGGAGGTATTGTGGGGGGACAGTTGAGGCTATATTTATGTACAGGATTGGAGATGTAAGGGAGACAGGAGTGTGTGGGGACAGGTTAGGGGGTGTATTTATGTACAGGTTGGAGATGTAAGGAGGACAGAGTGTGTGGAGGGGAAGTTAGAGGTATATTTATGTACAAGGTTGGAGATGTAAGGAGCAACAGGAGGTATGGGGGACAGTTAGGGGTATATTTTTATGTACCAGGTTGGAGATGGTAAGGAGGACAGGAGGTGGGTGGTGGGGGGGACAGTTAGGGGTATATTGTTGCATCAGGTTGGAGATTGTAAGGAGGACAGGAGGTGTGTGATTGTGATATCTAAAAAGCAAGGACAGAGACTTTGAATGTGGTTTCTGGACAAATGTAGAGATGTTGAAGAGAGGAGCAGAAGATGAGGAGCGGTTAGAGGAGATTAGATGAGTTTCTGGAGCGCATTATGATGGACTGGAGAGTGAATTAGTCTAGTGAGAGGGAGTACAGAGAGGATGATGTTACAGTAGTCCAGAGAGAGATGATTGAGAGGTTTGTATCAGGACTTTGGTGGTTCTAGGGGAAGGAAGGGGGCGGATCTTAGAGATGTTGCGGAGATGATAAGTGGCAGGTATCTAGCAATGTTTGTTATGGGGGAATAAAGGAAGAAGCAAAGAGTCGAAGATGACACAAAGGGTTCAATGTTGCCTATATATTTTATTTAGAGCTTTCCCTTGAGTTTTGTAAGGAATGGATCTGCCTATTTCAGGTGTCTCTACGCTTTTCCCTTCTCGTATTGTGTGCGACAATTCCACATCCTGGAAGATTTACTTACATGTGCCTCGTAGGGTGCAAATCAGCTATCTGTCCTGTAAGCCGGCTCTGTCCAGCACGGTGTAACGCACTTATCCACTCACTGGAGGGGTAAAATGTCAAAGTTAACAAAACGCTACGACTTTGTTAAGGCGTCGCGGGCCGGGTAATGTAATGTGTTCAGTTTTGGTGTCATCAGCTGACAATTCATCCTTTTAAAGAGGCCCGGGCTCCGGAGAAGCTTCCAAGCAGACGGAATTGAAGTAGAAATGAAAAATCATTCAATCTGTGCTTAGAGTATTGTGACATTGGTCTGTGATTAAAATACCAAGGAGCGCGAAGGACAGAATACGCGGCGCTTACCGATACACAACAGTGTTTACTCATTAGATGTAGAACAAATGTAATCTAACCTACAAAATCCCATCAGGTAAAGCAAGACGGGATGAGAAAAGATGGCATCGAACTGATCATTCGCCATCAGTGTTTCTCAATCGTGTACTTGCAATATCACAAAGTGGCAGGGGGTACCCTAGGACAAATAACAATATGACAGATCTCGCCTCCAGTTAGGAAACTATTTTTGGACTATAAGATGCACCCAAATTTTAACCAGATAAAAATATTTTAAATATTCAAATCACTTGGAATAAAAAAAAAACCCTTGCAGTACCAAATTACAGCCACAAAAATGGTGTCATTAGAGAGCACACTTCAGGCAGAAGGGGGGGGGGGCAGTGGGGGATTCTGCACTGTTCGTCTCCCTTCCTTCCAGCTGTGATACACAGTTACAGGCAGACATATATGGAAGCTGCTGGCTGACCACTTCCATGTACGTCTCTCTGCTGTACTGCTTCTATCAGCAGCGCTCTCGTGGTAGAAACAGTACAGTACAGATGAGGGATCTGGTTGTGGCTACATCTCTTATCTGACTCAGACGAGCTGTTGGGAAGCTAAGGCGCGCATTCGGACCATAGGACTCACCCTGTGAAATGTTCTTGTCAGTTGGATACAAAATCCCCTGCAGTACCCAAATTCAGAGCACTCATCAGGCAGAGGGGGGGCAGTGGGGGATTCTGCCATGTTCGTCTCCCTTCCTGCCAGCTGTGAAACACAGTTACAGGCAGGCATACATGCAGGCTGCTGGCTGGCCACTTCCATGTATGTCTCTCTGCTGTACTGCTTCTATCAGCAGGGCTCTGATGGTAAAAACAGTACAGATGAGGGATCTGGCTGTGGCCGCATCTCTCATCTGACAGCTCTGGAGAGCTGGTGGGAAACCAAGTCTCGGCCGTGGGGGTTAAGCATTATTGCCATAAGATGCCAGCAGTTTCTTCCCCCAACTTTGTCGGCAAAGTAAGGTTAAAGTTAAGATTTTTTGCATACCCCTCCAGTTCACCAACCATAGTCCACCATAGCACTATGATGGAAGCCTCTAAGGTCTCCATCATGATTCTCTATTCTCTATAGGCTTCATTCCATACTCTGCACTTACCCACTCTGGCAGCAGCAGGAGCATATGAAATACAGTGAGGAACCTAAGTATTTGAACCCCCTGCAATTTTGGGAAGTTCTCCCACTTAGAAATCATGGAGGGTTCTGACACATATTAGGTTCATTCCCACTGTGAGAGATTTTAGCATTTAAAAAAAAAGATTCCCTAAATCCCATTGTACGATTTGTAAGGAATGTATTTGTACTGCACTGCTGCAAATACCGTAAGTATTTGAACCCCTGAGAAGATCAGTGTTAATATTTGGTCCAGAAGCCTTTGTTTGCAGGAACGGAGGTCAGAGGTGTCCCTGCAACAGGGATTTTGTCCGACTCCTCCATACCAATCTCTTCTGGATCTGTCAGGTTTCTGGTCTGTCGCTGAGCAACACGGAGTTTCAGCTCCTCCAAGGATTTTCTATTGAATTTAGGTCTGGAGACTGGCTAGGCCACTCCTTCGACTCGCCACACCTCCCTGTTTACCGGCGGGAAGAAGGTGACTATTCTTCTGCTGGCGAGTTCAGGAGCAGAACGATCCGGCCAGTGGCAGAATTCTTTCACCAGAGACCGGGCAGAGAAGCCGGTCTCCAGTGAAAGAAAACCGGCTTAAACCGGAAGTGGCGTCACGTCCACATAGGGAAACCGGAAATTGTGCGTTCCAGGTACCGGAAGTGACGTAAGTGAACAGGTAGGGAATTTAAATCATCTCACGAACAGGCAGACTTTCGCGGACGGACCTGGCGGAAGTTCGGCCATCACTAATCACTCTGCATGAATGGACTGTGAGCAGGCTGGAGTGGTTGGCACCCATGAGTAGAGATTTGTTTCAAAAATTCGACCATTTCGACGATTTCAAGTTAATTGCAAAGCCCCTGAGCATGGTATCATCACCAAACTTGCTGGAGACGTAGAGAAGGGTTGGGGGGTATACTGCAAAAAAAAAGTATGTCTCTAACACAAATAGTTTTTGCATAAATTAAGTTCAAAGTCAAGTCAAAATTTTGAAAATCGGAATTTCGACTTTGTTTTGAAGATAATCAACGCAAAAACTCCATGTGGTAGAGCAAAACTTTTTTTTTCAAATGTTCCCCTAACCCTTCTCTACATCTCCAGCAATTCTGGTGATGATACCATGTTCAGGGGCTTTGCAATCAGCTCACAAAGTTAGCTAGTCAAAAAATTCGACCATCTCTACACATGGACTGTGAGCAGGCCGGAGTGGTCGGCACCCATGAGTCCAGTGGCAGTGGAGCGGCATCATGAACGCATCGGATTGGTTGATAACTCCAATGATAACTCCAATGAAGATGATACATTTTGGAGGAAACGTCCGCATTAAAGCCGCTGTAACATTTCCAGTCACCAGGCGTATTTTAGTTGTAAATGCTGACCTTTGAATATATGAATACATTCTTGGCATGATCTCACACAAGGTGAAAAGAACAACCCCTTTACCACAGCGCATCGTCCAGACAACCAAGGCGCAGGACGAATAAATAATCATATTTGGCATCCGAACAAAACGCATTACCATTTGCTTCAGCTGCGGCATATTTAACAAATCAATTAGGTTCCAAAAACTTGCAGCTATTCCACCCTTGGGGGGGGGGGGGTGGAATGGAATGCCTGGATCCGGGACTCGGGCTAGGAGGAGGGCAGCTTGACCCAGGGAACTGGCCTATGATGTCAGGATGAGGTAAGTGGAGGCGTGTCTTTAAGTTAGGGGAGGGATTTAGGAAGCTATTTAGCCTGGCCGAACAGAAAGTCCTTCCTCTTTGGACCAGGATCATCACCCGCCCACCCTCCCTCTCTTTTTGGGGTTTGTTGCATTTGTCTTTTCTTGATTTGCTGTATTTTCTGTTTTCCTTCTGTCACAGCGGGGCGGAAGCTCGGCAGTGCCGCAGGTGTAAGGTGGATGTTGGAGAATTCCTGGTGGTGTGTCGGTATGGAAAAGGAAGCCGCATATATGGCTAAAAGTGTTGCCCCAGCTATGTCCCTCTCTGGAGTTAAAATTTAAAGGTACCCATCTAGCCAGTATTGAAGGGCTGGTGGCCGGTACGGTTGGGAAGGAAAGTCGAATGGGTGGCACTGAAGAAGCATTTCCTGTATTTAAATAATATTTGTTGATTGGCTGTGGCCAAGTTATTTTTTGTACTTTTGCACATTCTTATATAAAAAATTTTTTCCAAAGATACCGAATTGTGCGGACCATAAGACATACCTTTTCACCCCCAAAATCAGGGGGAAAATGTGCCTGCATCTTATGGGTAGAGGGTATGTGGGTTCCAATAACACACGGGGACAGGTCCTCCTTGCAGGTAGAGGGTATGTGGGTCCCAACAACACACGGGGACAGGTCCTCCTTGCAGGTAGAGGGTGTGTGGGTCCCAATAGCGCACAAAGGAGTAGAGATGGTTGAATTTTTTTTAAAAAATTCAACCATTTCGATAAATTCGAGTTAATTGCAAAGCCCCTGAACATGGTGTCATTGAAAAATCTCTACAGGGGAGCCACAGCTGTACAGCCCGACCAGAGCTGGATCGATCGAGAACGGATCCCAATGCGATGTTCCCACTGGGTAACGTCTGCCCCACCCCACTTGAAGAGGGTATCCAGGTGGCCTCAAACAGGGCAGAATCCCTGGCAACCGGGTCGGCGAGTAGCGCATACTATTAGGTCTGCAGGCTGTACGCACGCCAGCATAGACGGTTGAGCACGTGGAGCCTGGAGCCAGCTAGTGTGCCCGGCTACCGCTGTCTCATCGGATCTCCCTGCTCTGGACTGGACTTCCTCTTCCTGGACTCGAAGTTTTAGCTCCTCTAGCTGCAAAGCCTCCTGGGACATGGCCTTAAAGGGGACAGCACCACACTTGGTTTGGGTGACTACACTACATGTGCAAGGGACAGGGTCTCAGTCATCCATGGGCCAAGTCCCCCGTTGCCCCAATTCAGTCCGTAAGCCAAAGACCAGAATCCTCCCGAGCCGCGATTCATTCAGCAGAGATTCCCATTCCCAGAGATCCCATTTCACAGAAAACAAGTTATGAAGTCGCTGCGGCCGGTTTGCATCTGAAAGCCGCCGCAGATTATTAGTATAATCTGAAATTCTTTTTTTAGTTGCTGTGATAAATGCCGGCAGAATCGTATCTGCACTCGAAACCTTTTTAGTTTGCAGAGCTTGGTAAATCAATCAGGGCTGACAGATGCTTTAAGGAGAGTAATCTTTTCAACTTGAATGACCGCTCCAGAATGACCGTTCCAGAATGACCCTACCTGAATGACCCTACTTGAATGACCCTACCTAAATGATCTTACCGCTCCAGAATGACCCTACCTGAATAATCGCTCCAGAATGACCCTACCTGGATGATCACACCTGAATGACCCAACCTGAATGATCGCTCCAGAATGACCTTACTTGAATGACCGCTCCAGAATGACTCTACCTGAATGACCCTACCTGTATTACAGCTCCAGAATGAGCCTACCTGAATGAACGCTTCAGAATGGCCTTACTGCTCCAGATTGACCCTACCCGAATGACTGCTTTAGAATGACCTTAACGCTCCAGAATGACCCTACCTGAATGACCACTCCTGAATGACCCTACCTGAATGATCGCTCCAGAATGACCCTACCTGAATGATCACTCCTGAATGACCCTACATGAATGACCCTACCTGAATGATCGCTCCAGAATGACCCTTCCTGAATGACCGCTGAAGAATGAACCAACCTGAATGACCGCTCCAGAATAACCCTACCTGAATGATCGCTACAGAATGACCCTACCTGAATGACCGCTCCAGAATGACCCTACCTGAACGAAAAATACGGTAATCCCACCTCTGTCATTATTTTATGTTATGTCTGGGTTTATGTGCAAGGGACAGGGTCTCAGTCATCCATGGGCCAAGTCCCCCGTTGCCCCAATTCAG